>PNEQ01009604.1:22500-26612 GCA_003012365.1 Medauroidea extradentata
ATGTCTTGTCTGTTTTCATTGGGTGTGTGTTCTCGTAATATGAAGCTCTGGGTGAGTGACGAGATTATGGTCAGTGCTTAACAGCTATGTCTTCTGCGCTTGTGATGCGTGACAAGATGACGTATGTAGCAGAACCAGAAGATCCCGAGAAAATCAGTAGACCAGCAGAACTAAATTTATTTCCAAACCAACCAGGTAGCGTACAACTTTTGTGACATCTGGTTGATTATATTTTCAGATGTTATTTTTAAGAACTGTATCACAGAATGCAGTGTTTCTGTTATATTGAATAAAAATATTGAGGTTCTAGATTTCAAAATGTATTGTGGAACTTAGTTTGTTATTCATTAAAAGTAAAGTATGTCTTTCAAAAGCTAACACAATTCTATCATAAAGACTTGTCGAAGCAGAATCTTAAAAAAGTAAGTACTTCATGTTTTTTTATACCAGCTCAAAGGTTTTTGCTTTTAAAGCATAATTTATTGCAAAATATATTACTACTAGTTGTCCCGTTGCCGCTTCGCCCGCGTGTACTATAGAAAAGAGTAACTAACTTTTAGTTACGTGTTAATTGATGGTGATACTATATTCTATATTATACTATATTCACTGTTTATCTTTAAAACATCAAATACAAACAGATTTGTCCAGTCCACTGCGCTAAGCGTACTTTTTTTAATTCATCTTCGGCTGCGGCTTCCACTGCAAAACAGCTGTCCGGCATTTAACAGCTAGCGTACTCAATAACAGTGTAAAGAGCGCGCGTAATACGCTTGTATGATGTCATGTAATTCCTATCGTAAAGTTTTGCACGGGATACGAACCAGTAACCCCACCCCTCCTCCCACACCCCAAACTTTATACAATACCTGAGTGAATGCTTAAGGCCTCGATCACAGAAACATACCTACATTGTTTAAACAACAATAGCAATAAAGCTCAAATTGACTCTACTGTTTTAGGGTTTTTTTCCCGGCAATTATTCGAACTTTTCTTGCCGTAAAAACCATCTTTGAACTTCAACGAACATTTAAAAAAAATAAATGGCCAAATTGGTCCAGGCGTTGTTGAGTTATGCGCTTACCAACACATTTTGCGATTCATTTTTATATTACAGATTTCTTTAAGCAGTATATTTAAATTTCTGGTTTGAAAACACTTGAAATACCTCCATGTTACACACACCCAAATCCAAATTTTTCTGGGGGGAGGACCCCCAAATTCCTAATTTTTGAGTTGGGTCGGGGTGTTCTTAAGTCATGCTTCCCCTCCCTTTTTAGGGCCCACAACTGTATTTGCCTCTGAACCCTCCCCACTCTAAGATAACTTCTTATATCCCCCACTGAAAGGAATGCTGTTAGAGACGTGCATTGTCACAAGGGTTAAGTTGACAAGAGAAGGAAGGTGCTTCCACCCTCACACCCTTCCCCAACCCGACAATGTTTGGAGAACTTTTCATCAGACGAGCAGCAGAAAAAGCTTATAGAAAGAAATGTGTGTTGGTGAGAGGATGAATTTCGTGCGGGCTTTCATGCGCTTGTACAAATGCTTTGTCGCTGATGCCAAGAAAACTTCTGTGACTCCACTACAAATAATTTGTTGCACTAACCTCTGAAACCTGAGAAATTTGCATGCAGTGAGTATAAAAATGGCTTCATTCACCTGGTGCTGATAAAATACTGAATTAATATTTTCTTTCACATAAAGGATAACGTAACATATGAAAATTTTTTCATCAAAATCTAAACTGGTGCCACTTCGGCCCCTTGATTATTTCACATGGAATGACTCAGTTTACTGGGTATTCCACACACTTACTTCAGCCAATTTCCCCGAGAGTTTCATGATTGAGGGGCTGCAGTGGCAGAATGGCTGGACCATTCGCCTCCCACCAAGGCGATCCGGGTTTGATTCCCGGTTGGATCAGTCCCCGGATTTTTGCATGTGGGAATTGCGCCGGATGATACCGCTAGTCGGTGGGTTTTCACTGGGATTTCCCATTCCCCCTGCCCCTTCATTCTGGTGCTGCTCCATACTCACCTCTTGTCACCCTTCACCAGCACTGAAGACCTCGATGTTAAAGCGCTGACCAAAATCTGTCACTCACACACAGTTACCTCAGATTTAACTTTTTTCTGTCTGACAAATCTGACAAGTTAACTAGTACAATAAACATCCTGAAAACAATTTTGATTAGTTACACAAAACATGTCAATGACGAAAACTTAAAACATATACGGTACAATATAAGTAAGTTTGCTGTAAGAAGAAGAATACCTAATTTTAAACACAGCTTCCTGTTATACTAGGTGAAATAACAATAATGGAACAGAAAAAGGTATTATATACAGCATTTGAAAGTGTTCTAAATTTAATGATAAACTTATTAGTACGGAACTTCTATACTTAGGGCTGCATGAAATAAAATTATCAGCAACTTCTGGTTCTATATTCTGTCAGGTAATGGAATGTATGCTGCAAAATTGCATCCGCACTAAAAATCACAAAAGAAATTTTACTTCAACTCTCAAATAAATGCATTTAACGACAAAAAGTGTTTTTGAGAAGTCGCTAAGTTAGCCAGGGAAAAGTAAAATTTATAAGCAGGATGTTTGAAAAATGATCCAAGAGAAATATGCTTGCATCTAATATGTGAACTGAACTAAATGCTGGAATGCATTCCATCACAACGTAAACTCTGGTGATCGAGCATCCTAGAAGTACGACAGAGGAAACTTACCTACCTTTAGCAGGTTACTCGATAAAACCAATTTAACTACACAGCCACCACCCTATAAAAACATGCTTTACATTTTTCCATGCAGACAGGGAGTTGAGAATTCATGTCCCCAAGTTTAAATTTTATTCAGATATTTCCCTGTGTTCTCCCTGTCTCAAGTGAACATGTCTATTTCCCCAAGTTTTTAAGTTTTTCTTATTTTCCATGTGTGTAGGAAATCTACAGATAGTCTGAATTATTAACTATGATTACCTACATAAAAAATTGAGTGACATCATTATGAATTGATAAGTAGTATTATCCTCTAAAAGGCACCTTGCTGACTATGTAGCCTAATGACAGCAGAATGGAGGAAGACTGCAATAGTGGTGCCCATTTACAAGGAGGGAAGAGATAAGATGAACCCAGCCAGTTACAGACCAGTGAGCCTAACATCTAACGTTGGAAAAGTTATGGAGAGGCTGGGGAGTGAATATATTGTGAGGGTAATGGAGGAGAACGCAAGTATGGACGATAGACAACATGGATTCAGAAAGGGGTTCTCATGTGAGACGCAGTTGGCAGAATTGATGGAAGATATAGGGGAGGCTATGGATGGGAGGAAACAGGTAGATGTGTGTTTTGTGGATTTTGAAAAGGCGTTCGACAAGGTGCCACATGTAAAATTAATGATAAAACTGAATGAGTTGTTGGAGGATAATATGGTGGTAAACTGGATGGGAGAGTATCTGAGAGGAAGAACCCAGAGAGTAAGAGTGGGATACACACTCTCAGAGGAAGGAAGGGTAACATCAGGGGTTCCACAGGGTAGTGTTCTAGGACCCCTTTTAATTATGATGGGGGATTTGGGGATAAACATGAATTGTAGGGTTCGTCTTTTTGCAGACGACTGTGTATTGTACAAGATGAGTGGAGAGGGTGGGGGTCTGCAGGAGGACATAAACAAATTGGAACAGTGGACGAAGGAAAATGAGATGAAAATTAATGTAAATAAAACTAAAATTTTGAGATTTACACAGAAAAGAGAGGTAGTCAGAGAGACATGTAGATGGTGAGGACAGGAGATTGGAGAGGCGAACAGATATAAATATTTGGGAGTTATTCTTCAGGATGACTTAAGAAGGGGCGAGCAAGTGAAGTGTGTTACAAGTAAAGGTAGAAGAGCGCTGGCCCTGCTGGGAAGGGTGTTAAGGGTCACAGACAAGAAAGTGAAAGAAAAGTGATACAAAACAATGGTGAGGCCCATTTTGGAGTATGCGGCGGCGGTCTGGGACCCGAAAGTGGGAAGGGAAGTGGTAGAGATGCACACTGCAGGAGAGGAGGAGAGTGGAGCGGCTGATAAGGATGTTTAAGGTAGTGAGGAGGGTGGGTG
>PNEQ01009605.1:0-26611 GCA_003012365.1 Medauroidea extradentata
CCACTATCGGTTTATAATTTGAGTTTAGCACGTGCTATTTTTCTTTTGAGTTGGGTTTCATTTTAGTTCAGTTCAGTTCTCTTTCAGTTTAACATTTTATTTTGTACAAGGAGTTTGTACGTGCCGATGTAAGCGCGGTTGCGTGAGTTTGCTATAAGAGAGTAATAAATATGGGCTGTTAATCTGACCACGTGTTTTTTAATGCTGTTATGCATGCCTCCATCCCTCGATACCACGAACCCTGAGGTAAGAGTAACTCACCGCTGAGACCGGAGCATGTATGAGGACTGACCAAATTACCAATTTTCTTTGTGGAACATTGTAAGCAACTAGTGGGGCTAGTATCGTCACATCAGCCAGAGGCAGTGTGAGAAAGAGAAGAGAGTCGGTGCCACCACAGTAACTATCGTAACAAGTTACGGGAGGGCCACCATGCAGTGGGAAAATTAACGTAATGTGGAGGACTATAAAAGAATATCAAACAATGTGGGCAGTCAGATCTTTATTTATTTTTTATGCTGCTACTTCTGGCTGATTCTTTTTATCTCTGTGCTAGAGGCTGGCACCAGGCTCCCTTCTATCTCATAAAAGTTTTCGTCTGGCTGGCGACAGCCAATGTGCACATGTGAGAGAGATAAGAAATGATCATTGGAGATAAGCTAGGGAGGTTGCGAGCGGAAGTAGTCAAGGTCAACAGGTACAGTCTCGTGCAATACAAACGCCGCACGTGACCACACACATCTCACACAAGATGTTTACATTGAAAAATACCTTACATCCGTATATTACAGCGTAGGGGCAGCAGCCAACTGCTAGCCTGATAGTTACTCTACCCTCCTACAAAGTTACAAAGGTATAAAAATAATTTTCCTCGTATACATGAATAAAAACGGTACTGTAATTAACAATCCTTCTGGGTCACTGTACATTATGTGAACATATATTAACACTACTAATTTTAAAATTTAATTTTATGTATGTAAATTGCATCATAGAACACATAATTTACAGCTGTATTCTTACACAAATTGTCATATTATAAAGCAATAAAATTTTAATCATGTTCTACAGAGTTGAGTTACCGTATTTACTCGCGTAATCGCCGCATATATTTACCAAATTTTAGGCCCAAAAAATGAGGTGTGGCCATTATAAGGGGTTTTCAAAAAATTACCTTCTAAATTTTTTTTGGTGTAGAATATAACAAATGTACATTTTTTTCTATATTTACTCGTTCATGACGTAAACATTTCTTCTAAAATAAAGAAAAAGATTTTGTCGGTGTACAGTAAAATGGAAAAATTAAGACTACAAAATCTTGTTAATCCATTCACGTGCGTCACTCAATGAAAATCGTTTAAAATTATACCGCATAAGATGATTACATTTTACGATCCATTACATGTACGCTATTATTTCCCGTGAAACGTTACAACTCTCCAGACGCCGTTACGTTATCAACAGAGCATCATCAACAAGCGAGCGTGACTCATCGTGTCCGGCTCGGGCATGGATGTTGTTTTGTTCTTTCACCACCCACATCAGCTCTTGAAAATATTGTTGTTAAAGGGGCGTAAAACCTTCTCACCAATTTTTCTACATCGCAATGCAAAGCAATGATTTTTAATTTTTCCTTTTAATGTCTGGGACAATTTGTTTTGCAACCGTGAATTCATTGTACTTACCAGAACAAAATAATTTTCCGTTTATGTGTCATTATAACCCGTAGTTACCGTCATTTCACAAGCACCACATTGAAATGTTTATTTACGACATACGTGCATGCCTGGCTCGCAGGGCGAAGAGGGAGGAAAGATAAAGAAGTGAGAGGTCGGGTTGCTGCGTTGCATCTTTACTCACGCGTCGCACGCCTCGCTAGCTACATTTTACCACACGGAACTTGCCAGATATTTACTGTGGGATTATTAAAGGCTAAGTAGTGATGGACGACTTCGTTATAAAGTTTAATACTGTTCTAAAATATAATGTGATGAATTTAAATCCAGAAGAAACGATTTTTTATGTCTTTTAAGCAAAAAATAATTAATTAAAAATTATTACATTTTTTTAAAAATCCTGTCCGAGTTATCCGAAGTCCGGGACATCGAGGTCCGAGTTATCGAGGGTTCACTGTAATTTGTTTCTTCGATACTAAAAAAACGCTCAAGTGCAAAGCATTTTTAGCGAGCAGAACAACATGAGCATGGCTGCATACACGCTACAATGGCAGCCGCCGCGCATATTTAATTATTATTTTACTGTTGTATTGCAAACTTTTAATTCAGTTTTCATGAAAAAATTTTTTTTTTACTGTTTTTCATGCGATTTTCCTTAATTTTGATGGTGGAGCGGGCCGGAGAGAGACGGAAATATTAACGGCTCGGCGGTGTTAGTCATCCCTTCTCATGTGTTGCTGGCGCGCACGGACGGCCTAACTCGCCATGCGCACGCTCGCCAAGCGTTCCACTGGAAGTTTATTCGCCGATTTTTTTCTTTTCACGGCTGTGGCTTAACTATTGCGATAAATGTGTTTTGTTATTGTTTTGAGCCAATATACTTTATTTAAAATTACGTTAAATTCCGACGAAACATGTCAAAGGATTAAACATTTTTTTTTGCGAAAAAAAGGGTGGGGAGTGGTAAAGTCGGATTTAACGAAACATCCATGTAGAGTAAACATTTTCGGGTCCCATGGCATTTTGTTAAATTGGGGTTCTACTGTAATTTTGTTTTGCCATGTTTTGCTGACTAGTACACCTATGTTTGTTTTACGTTTTATTGACCTTATAGAGACTACATAAATATTATTCAGACATGTTTAAAAATACATTACACAATACCATATATTTTTACTACCATCTAAACATCTCTTTTGTCAGCAAGCCTACTTTTAAGAGAGTGGGTATGGGAGAAAATAAATACTTCACAGCATATACTTGTGCACGCGTCTTTTCTAGCCATAATTTGTATGTCAGTGGCACAAGTATTCTCATGTGCCATGATTCGTACTCCCTTGGTGCAATGAAAAATGATTCTACGGATTTTTAAAATATGAACTTTTTTAAGGGCTGAAAAAATTTTTTACAACAAAACGAAAACAAACAAAAAATTGAAGAAAAAAATGTAAACCTACCACATAAATGTGGTTTTCCATCTGGGAAGCATAAAAGTGGTGTTCTGTCTCGGAAGTATAAAAGTGCTCTGTCTTGGGAGCATGTAAGTGGTTCATTGTCTCTGAGACATAAAAGCGGTTCATTGTCTCTGAGGCATAAAAGTGGTTCATGGTCTCGGAGGCATAAAAGAGGTTCATGGTCTCGGAGGCATACAAGAGGTTCATGGTCTCGGAGGCATAAAAGAGGTTCACGGTCTCGGAGGCTTAAAATAGGTACATGGTCTCGGAGGCATAAAAGAGGTTCAATGTCTTAGGAGCATAAAAGTGGTTCTTGTCTCGGGAGCATAAAAATGGTTTAGTCTCGGGAGCATAAAAGTGGTTCTTATCTCGGGAGCATAAAAGTGGTTCTTGTCTCGGGAGCATAAAAGTTGTTCTTGTCTCGGGAGCATAAAAGTTGTTCTTGTCTCGGTACCATAAAAGTGGTTCTTGTCTCAGGAGCATAAAAGTAGTTCTTGTCTCGGGAGCATAAAAGTGGTTCTTGTCTCGGGAGCATAAAAGTGGGTCTCGTCACTGGAGCATAAAATTGGTTTTTTGTCTCAGGAGAAAGAAACGGTTCATTGCCTCTCATTCATAAAAGTGGTTCCATTACTCAGGAGCAAAAAGAAACATCTTAATTACCTTACATATCCCCTGTCTTGAACCCAGAAAGTCAAAACAAAAAGTGTGTAGTAAGTTAAACAAGTAAATACCGAAACTACAAACAGAAGTTTGAACAAACAATTTAAGAATTAAGGACAATCTGATAAAATAAGAGCTTTTAACGGCCCTTAAAATGAATGTTAACAATTAAGAACATTTTAAGGACTTCTCTGGACCATACGAACCCTGTGTGTGGAAGCCAGCGTGGAAAAAAATAATTTGGTAAAAGCACATTAAAATTAGTTTACATCAACTGAAACATTTTCCTCACAGAACGAGAACAAATTACAGATTACGATGTAAATGACCTTTAACAAGAAGAAAAAAATTGAAAAAGTATGAATTTAAATTTGCATTGCATTTATGTTTCTTAAAGCAAATACGCCTCTCAACAAAATAGACTCTGAGGTTTGCAGAACATACTTAAAACAAATTGGCTTATTTTAATATTTTTTTAATTTTTTTACTTAGGGTTGCGGAATTTCCCAGGCAAAACATTCTTTTGTGATTCTGGTGAATTAATATTATAATATTATATGTAACATTATTTGTAGGTACATTCCTGGTTCTGGTGATTAATACTAAATTAATATTTTTTGTTTGGGGGGGGGGGGGTTGAATTATAAATTCTAATTAATGCAACATAACCCAAAATAAAAAAATAAATGATGCAAAGAAGTCATTTAAATGCTATTTTTCACCATTTCTAGTGACACGTAAAAATCATGGATGGTAAAAAACTGCATGACAAAGAAAAGAGGTGGTTTCAAGTAGTTAATAAGGGTAAAGGGTTTTTCTACATGTCTATAGTCGTGTTGCTGTAAAGAGAAGATTGATGAGGTCGGAGGACACAGTTATGCCAATGTAACACTCTTTGTTAAATTTATAAGTGACAGCTACAATATCCTTATTTTCTATTGAAACCGGCTGGGTGTTTGGTGTTAGTGACGCACCGAGATGTTTGTGTGAGTGATTGCAGTACTAGGGGTGGCTATGTTCGGCGGACACAGTTATGACCCATAACAAAGAGGAAACGGCTGTGGTAATTTGAATATGAGACATTAGGCAACAATATTTTATGCACATGAGAAGCAGCCATGGCCAGACTTCTGTTTTTCCTTTCCTTTGTATATAACATAACACTACAAAATTATTTTCTTCTCGCATACATGGCCAGCAGATTCTAAGGTTACGTTGGTACCTTCCTTCCAAATTCATCAATACTGCTATGCAGGAAGTAAGCTTTTAGTGCAATGATGTTCATTCTATTTTTTTTGCAGTGCACTTTTTAAAATGTACAGTACAAAAAATATCAAGTTCAAGGACATTCCATTCCTTGATACCAAAGATGTTATGCTGAGCTGATGCAGCCGGGAGGTTACAATCAACACACAAAGAACCTTGACCAGTGGCGGTTAGGGCTACTGGGCAGCCTGCTGCAGCCCTCCCCGATTATTTCGGAATTACAGTAAATAATTTTCATCTTCACAGCTAGTGTGATAGAAGATAACTTGTAATGATATCTTTTGAACTACCTACTTGCCAAAACCATCAGCCGATCACAAAGTCTGAGGAATGCGAGAAAGTTTTAAAGATTTACTTGTGCAAGCGTTTCTTGCCTCAGGCAGTCTGAACTAGGCAGGGTTGTGAGGTGAGCAGCATGTCTGACATAGCTGGCGCATGCACAGAGTGCGCCACAATCTGGTGAACCTTGGAAGAAGGGGGGCAGGCTTGTCTGGCATTTGGTACGCTTGTGGACTGCCAGCTGTCCAGCCCCAGCACATGACGCCAAGCAGTAGAGACCAGCACAGTGTGTGCGCCATGCTTCACTGTACTAACAACAGACGCAACTTGTCACTCAACTCGCTCGTTTCGCGACATTACTGCAGTAAATTGTACAAAAATTTCATGACCTGTCCTACACACCATGGCGCTTCCTACGAACTTTTCACATTTTTTATACGTGATCAAATACAAAGTTTGTGGTTTTTTTTACTGGACGTTTGTTTCAGATACCTTCATAATCCGTCTTATTTATGATTCCGCAGTAGATGAGACAGAAAGCCATAAACAAATGTATCCTTCCTATATGCAAGTATTTCGTAATAAGGAGAGTTACCATCAGAATTTACCATTCTATATCTATTATTTCACTGAATTTATTGAGATATTTACGCGGCTTTCAGTATTTATATTTAAAGTCTCACGAGTTATTTTCTTGTGTTTCTTTATATTTTAATTATGCATAAATACCTTTCTTTATATTTATAAAAGTCATTAAATGAACAAAGCTCAGGTATCATAAATAAATACAGTGGATTATCTATCCACCGTTTCTCATTGGACTGACAAAAACTTTCAACACATGAGGGATTTCAATGGATGTGGTCTTAAATGCTGTAAAATAAATTAATTGGCACCAGAATGTGTTCCATGGATGCAGGTACTTCAATCCATTAGATTTCAATACATAGAGAATCCACTGTAGTTTAATGTTATTGATGTGTAATCCAGACGAAAGTTAATTTCCCCAGGTCAAACCCATATATTGTTGTTTTCACACTTATTTATGTTAAGAACATTTTACAGTAAAATCCCGTTGTTACGACCCCTTACTGTTTCTGGGAAAAATGTCGTAAAATGGGAAGGTCATAGAGACATTTTCGGCTGACTGTGACCCAACTCAATACCCCCACATCAAAACTTGCAGTTTTTCGCATAAAAATTATATTCAGTTACCTCTGGTGTACAAAATACAGTTTTTAAATTAAATACAAATAATTTCAAGTCAAATGCCTTCATAAAAAAATTGTACTCTTAAAAAGCAATTTTCAGTCTCTCCTCATCACAAAAAAAGTGCAACATGCCCATTTCCATTGACGTGGTGTGGAAAAATCATATGATTTAATATTGAAAAGTTAACTTATTATTTGAGATGTTATTATATAGACGTTGTAAGCCACTGTAAAAACAGATTTTTTTTTAAGGAGCTGTCACATTTCAGGGTGGCTAGCAAAACATGTAAAAAAATTCCCCGACTTTTCCAGGTCAGCTGCTCTTATTTCCCTGACCAACAAAATAACAATAAAATTAACCACATTGTAATATAATCGCGACAAAATTTTTTTTTGGATAAATATTAAGAATCGCTACTCATCGTGTACCAACAAAACTATTGATTTTAGACATATAGTTTATTTATGGAAATTGTTTTTAGGGACGTTATAAGTAGTGCTACATAAAAATACATTTTGTTAGGTTAGGTTAAGTTAGGTTGTTAGGTCAGGTAACAAATTTTTTATGTAGGACTACTTCTAATGTCTTTCCTTACGTAAAATGTTTGGTAGGTTGCCTAATTTAGGTTAGGAAACCAAATTTAATGTTTGTAACCTAATTTAACTTAAACTAACATAACCTAACACAACTTAAACCAACTTCACCTAATAAAAAATTACGTAGGACTACATATGTCTGTAGAAACATTTTTCACAATAAACCATATGTCTAAAATCAATAGTTTGGCCAGTAAACGATGAGTAGTGATAATATTTATATTCTTTTGTGAAGCTGAACACTATTAATCAACATAACTTCACCTTCTAGAAATTATATATCATCTTCATTACTTAAAAAGCAACAAAGTCCTAGGAATATTCAAATACAACAATTTTTACTTATGTCAATTCATTTTCCACTTTTAAAATGCTGTTGTGATGGAGAGAAAAGCTCTTGATACCAGGATCAAAAGCATTTAATAAGTTGTCTAAAAACAGATATGTGTAATACCTGGTCACTACACCACCACTCTTTGAATCCCAAAAACATACTACTGTATAATGTGCACTTGATGTTTTTGAGAAACTTGTTCAATGATTCGTGAAAACAAACTACAACTTTCTTCCCTTCTAACAACTCATTTCATCCATGAAATACGACGCAAGACCAAATGTGATGTAAAAACATATCTTATCTCGCTGTAACTGAAGTTTCTTTGCTATGACACTAATCTGGAAATATTGTTGTTTCGCATTGTACAGATTTGAAAAAAAGCATCTAGGCCTACCTTCACAGTTTAAATTCCCGGCCTACTTAGGGTTTTCTGCCTTTAATGTGGCTCATAACGGAAAGCCGGCCCATGTTGCTTAAAGAAAAAATTACATTGCACGAATTGCACCTTGCAGAGTTATCACCAGGATCTTCACGATTCATTTAATGGTAGTAGGATCGGTTAACCAATACAGTCTCTTTCTTCCTGTTATGACTGATTTCCCTAAATTAATTACATTGTGGAAATAACATGCATTTCCAGACATTTTGAATGCACTTAATAATTTCAGGGTGTCCAGCAAAAGTGGTATTTCCAATTCCAGTACATTTCCCGTACATTTCCCACATTTCCTGAGAAACTCCAGTACAGTGCTTTAAACGTGATACAATGTTAACTAGTGCTACCCATGCAGACTATCGATAAACATTCAATTTTGATGTTACTTATAGATGTGGCAAAGGTGTAAAAATATTATTTGCCTAGTATTTAATTAAAATACTTTCCTTTATACAGATTTGTAAATTGATTGAATTGGTGAAAGTCCTCTTTTGCTGTATCTGAAGTTTCAGTCCATGTGAACAACATCGAAAAATTTATGAATAGAATTGTGGGAATAATTTATAAAACATGAGGGACCAGCACAATATTATATTTATTATGGTTTATACAGTCGTAAACCAGACACGTTTCTTGGAAAAAGTGTACAATGCAATAAAATGTAACAGTTAAAGCTTATATTATCCTCCAGGGTTTTTCACTGTCCTAACAACATTACAACTGTTAGCTAAAATAATTTACGTCTGTTAGCAAAATTTATCTAAGTCACATTTTACGAAACATACTGTACGTATAAACAATATTCGGTAAAGGACACACGTGCTGGGATAAATATTTTAATTTTCAATTATAACCTAATTACCTTGAATATATTCAATCGTGTTTCGCATCTATATTTCCTATTTGTAGGCACAACCATTTTATCTTTGTTATTTTCACTGTTTTTGCTGCCGATAAAATAATGCTACATTTTGCCATTCACTCCTGGTTTTTTAATACGATGCATGACGAAAATTTTTGCCGTTTCCGGAGACATCAATTAAGTCAAATTACACATCACAACTTCATTGGAGTCGCAACAATATTTGTACTTATTCCTTGGTGTCACAATATTAAACAACATAAAATATTACCAAGTACAATGTGAAAAAAGGATAAATAAACGCATTCACTAAACCTCGTAAACATTCGCCCGCCATTTTCACATCTACTTCAACATACTCGAATCTTCCTTTCCGTGCCGAAAATCGGTTCTGCCGAGTCACTTGCAATCGATTCTCGAATCGTAGGCGTTATTTACTACGGAAACCGTTAAAATTGTGACTTCGCGATTTTAAACATTCGCGTCTTTACGCGTCGCGAAAATCACTTTTCTATTGAAATAACTAAAATTGTAGCTGTCAAAGTACCTTTAAATTTCTTGATGACTGACAATGAAACGATCAGTGGCTGAGAAATTCCCGCAGAAAAGACAAATTTCAAGTACAGTACATTTCCCGCACATTCCCGAGCCCGAAAAATTCACGTACAATTCCCGTACTTCCCGCAATTTCCCGATCGCTGGACACCCTGTAATTTTCATAAAACACACACGAGATCTCGTTATGCTGTAACTTTTTAACACATATTTGTCACTGCACGAGCCAAAAAGTTCAGGCGTGTTCCGCCATTACACGGTACGGTAGATAAAATACAATTTAAGTTAAATGTAAATCCATGGACTTCAGACATGATGAAAAGATATTACTACATGCATGAAGCAAAGGAAAAAATATTTGCGCAACGCCAAGTAAACAATAAACAACTGACGATTACGAATGTATCAACATGCCGCATGTTAAGAACTAAAGCCAAAAGCGAACTGAGAATCCTATACTGCCAAGTCCACGCTTTCAATTTCTACTACGAACTCTTGGCGAAAAAGACCACAACTGTTTAAAACCCAAATCATTAACTAAAACTTCATTAAATTTTACGACATTTTTCAAACGGCATGCAAGAAAACCACGACAGAGTAATTTTTTACCACTGTATAAACTTGAAAACATCACAACACATTGTCAGGGAAACCATTGGTCTAGCAACACTGGCGGGAACTGAAAATTCTGGTACAAAACGCCTAAAAAAATCGTATTTGAGATGAAAAACTGGTACCACGCGTCAAATCCACTGTTTCACACAATTACAATATCGGTACGAAAAAATATTATGGAACTGTAAAATTGGCATACGTACCAAGAAAATGGTATTTTGTGTTCACGGCAATGTTAGTTCACCAAATTTTGAAACGCGAGGTTTTTTTTTAGAGAATTCCCTGACTTTTCCCTGACTTCTCCCGACGTTTAAAATTCCCTGACTTTTCCGGTTTTCCCGGTCGCTCGCCACCCTGCATTTCAAATAATGACTGGATTACTCCCTGCTTAAAGTCTTAGGCCTATAGGAAAAATCATAAGACTATGGCACTGCACACCAATTTATGCACTGCACTGCAGATAAGAGGCAGAGTGGTTCTCAACATGCTAGCTGCAGTCACTCTTATTGCTTCCCTGTTGAGAGAGCATAAACAAAAACCTAATCAGCACACATGCAGCAGCACAATCTGGGAGTAGTGTGTCATAGGCACTTTTACGCCGCAGTAAACTGCACAGCCCCATGCCTCACATGCAGCGAGATCAATAACACAGCGGAAGTTGTCAAAGTCAAGTAGATACTGTTCACGTTCAATTCTAATCAGCGACGTTACAAAAGAACTAGACTGTTACATGCTGCTCTTCTGTTACATGACCAAATTAAAAACTGGCATATTGCTGGCACATGAACTTCAGCAAGGGTGGGGTAACTATTTCAACAACAAAAATTTTGGTATGGGACATTGCATTTTAGGGGCTACACTCTAAAACCTAGTGATGTTAGCTGTTATGCACATGCATTATTTTGAATCTTTGAATCATATAAGACTCTCATTAAAAACAATTTTAAAAACACTACTAACCCCTCTTCAATAATAAAAGTGTGCAGAGGCGAAATGGCTATGGGATACATAACGTTATAAATTAACACAAAGCTATAATCAGGTAATTTTGGCTCTCACCAGAGAATTGGAAGGGAGATGCTGTATCCTGATGCTTGAGATAAGCAACTTTGTATTTTTAGCTAATAAACTTCACAAAAAAGATTTGATTCTAAAGGTAGCACTTTGTATTTTCAGATCATCAATAAAATTTAACTTTCCTGCCAATTTAAATTCTTTTAACTCTGTTGATAAAAAGTGATAATCATTTAACGTACATGAAGGCTTTGGCCGCTAGGTAGCAACTAGACAGAGGGTTGAGGTACTCGCAGGCTGATACTTCTTGACAGTAACACAAACATAATAAAGACAAACCATATTGTTACAAAAGTGTGCATTCGCAGGCTTAGACCAGCTTCACGTTTATTTCATACACCAATATTTTGTAGCTGCTTTGTGAATTAATTTTGCAGTTAGAAGTATAAACCCAATCAACGACCAGTAACAGACCAGTAACATAGTCAACCAGAAGATATGGTGATTTAAAACTAACTTAACCTCACCTTTGGTTGCATTTACCAAACTTGTGTTTTCACAAAGAATATGTAGTTCCCTAAAAATCACGTACTATTTTATATGCATAAATATTCATGCATGAATATTAACCTCAATTTTTTTTTATGTCAAAAGAAAATGACCCCAAAATTTTTTACAGTGATATTTGAAACAAACTATCACTGTATATTCGTGTAAATGTGGTAAGTTTCATATTATCTCATCTACCATCTCTATCAATTTGTAACAATTTTTCAATGCCATCCTGTTCTCATAGCCCTTGTGTGTTAAGACAAAAGAGTGCCAAAAATGTAATTTCTAATTCTGAAAGAATTCACTCAAGAAACAAATTTCAATTATTTCAATGTTTGAAAATTGGAAATGGTTTATTGCATTATACCTACCATTAAAAGTACAGTAAACTCCCGATTATCCATGTTAATTGGTGCCACACAATGCATGGATAATCTGGAAACACGGATAATCGGAAAATTACATATTTGTTAAGATAAAAATGTAAAAAAAAAAATAATTATTCATAATTAACTCAAATACCATAACGACTTATGGTTTTGCCTACAAATAACGTATTTCACAATGTTTTTACCAAAATAAATAAAAATATGTCCAGGGTGCACTGTAAACACGAGAAAAAATTATGTTGAAATTTCGTTAATCCATTCTTGTGCGCAAGAGTTAACACTTATGTTCCATAAAGGTTTTTTTTACAAAACTGTTTGGTTTTATCATTGTTCAACATACATAAAGCCACACGGATAATCCAAAAACCGGTTAATCAGCGTACGGATAATCGGGAGTGTACTGCATTATAAAATTACTGGTTCAAATCAGTATCAGTAAAATTCTGTATTGGCTCAGCACTACAAAAAAACTCAAGTACACACTTCATACATTACATTACACTATATTCACATTACCTTCCTTGCTGGCAGAGGAAAGAACAGTTCCCTGTCAAATCTTCCAGGACGTCTGAGAGCTGGATCAATGGCATCTATACGGTTTGTAGCACCTATCACAATTACGTCTCCACGGTTATCGATGCCATCCATAAGAGCAAGAAGCGTCGAGACTATGCTTGCATGTATCTGGTCTTGCTTGGTTGAACGTACAGGTGCCAAGCCATCTATCTCATCAAAAAATACTATGGATGGCCGCATCTGGTATGCCTGTTTGTAAACAACACAAATTAACATCTCACTATGAACAGAAGGAAAGTGGTAATAGCATATTGTCATGTTATACTTGACAGTTGTTAGCATTTTCAACACATAAAAGACATGGTTAAAAATTTGACAATACTGTACACACCTGACTAAGATTCAGATACATTAACTTTTAGGTCAAAAATTTTGGGTCAATGTTTTTGGGTTGTGCAGTAGCTACAGACTGTAGAGGTTTCTAACTGATGTTATTGGAATGTGCTATAGTGCAAGATGGTGCCAACCTGATCAACTAGTTTCGCATACAAAAACATTTATGAAAGTCATACAGTACTTCTTTGCTATTGTCATGCCAGTTAGACGAACTTTTCTATAAGTTACCTTATTTACAATTTAAACACAAATTAAAATGTGAAAACGGCCGACCACATCCTAACTAGCAGTACATCTGCAAGTCGTTTTTCTAAAAAGTAAAGAGAGAGCTATGATAAAAACTTTATGAGGTAAAGGTAATAAACAACCCTGCAAGTACAAACAATTGTGCTGCTGCATGGAAATATGGAGCTTCAGAAGTTAATGTGTTGTGGTGGAAAGAACACAGAGAAAAATTGAGGAGTTGCAAATCTACCAGGAAATCGTTCAGTGGAACCAAGCATGGCCGGTTCCAAGAAATTGAAAAACAATTGATTGACTTTGCGAAAGATCAACGTGCAAATGGAATGCCGATTTCGTGTGAAGCAATCCAACACAAGGAAAGAAAAATTGCTAAGACATTTAACCTTACGCAACGTGATTTTAAAGCAAGTAAAGGATGGTGTGCAAGGATGATCGTCTGCGGCGAAGAACATCTCTCTGCCAAAAACTGCCATCTGATTTTGAAGAAAAACTTGTTGCTTTCTAGAGGTATGTCATGCAGCTAAAAAAAAAAATTATCTTCCTGACCAATTGGAAACGCTGAAAAAATGCCTGTATATTCTGATATGCCATCGAATTATACAGTTGTCGATGATAGTAAAATAATGAATATGAAGACATCTGGCAATGAGACAGATGAGAGTAACTATGATGCTTACAGCGTTCGATGATGGTACAAAACACCCACTTTTCGTCATTTTTAACCATAAAACAATGCCAAAAGAAAAATTCCCTAACAGAGGCGCATGTGAAAACCACATTAGATTTACTTGATAGAGTACACACCACTCTAAAATCAGAAATGTCATGTGATAAAGATCTACAGGCTCTCAAGATCTCTAAATATTGAACTCTTATCTCGTCACCGGATCCACTCACACCTACCCTGCTCAAGTGCAAGGTAGATAGCTGCCCGCAGACGATTTACAGGAAAGCACTCGTAAAAAGTAAACAAATAGAAGTTCCTGCATGTGTTCATAAAAGAAAATACATATGTTGTAATGGGTTTTGAGTCAATTTTCATGAAAAAAATGTCAGACAGTATGTAGTATTTTTGTTTGACGAGAAGTCTGGACAGGGTTCTTACAGATAATGCATATAAAAATTCAAGGACTTTTCAAGGACTTTTCAAGGGCTGTAAAGCTGAATTTCAAGGATCATCATTTGCGGTGATCTATGATCAAAAAATTTCAACTTTTACCATACCAAGGCATGTGGCACTCGCAATACAGTAGATATAGCCTACTTTCACATAATTATGCTATAACTATTTTATCATATTTTAAAGGACTCGTGCCAGTAAATACTACAGCAGGAAACCCTAAATTAACTGTAAACAGAAATATCTATGCTTAATTTTAATTGGCCAACATATAATTCATTTCTTAAAGACCAGTACACTTTTCATCAATCTAGCTGCGATATGTGGTGTTGGCAACAGTGAGTGTGGGTAAAAACAAAGTAGATCGAGCGGGAATGACGGTTGCTTGTTGGGTAGACTGAGGACAGCATCAGTTATATTACTGGTGTTATAATGTCATTAGTTAAAATGAATAAGAGATGAACACAACAAATCTATTATGCTGGTCAATGTAGGCTGAGTTTAAATATTTAAAAAAGTTTTGTATTAATGCAGAAAAAATTTCTCCCAAAATGCTTTAGTGAGACTTTAAATTCCACTTTCTGTGTGTGTATCCTGGCTGAAGAAGTAGGCCTATATTGCACTGCAGCACCGAAACTTTGTTAACAAAACCTAAATAAACACAAACATGCCAAGTACCGGTAATTTTGAATAAACCAATACACACACAATTCCTGAATGATCAAGATAAAAATATTGTATTTTTATTGGAATGCACGTTTTACCCAAAATCTACTTCATACCCGCCAACTTCGGCCAGTCCAAGAGAGGGAGATTTGCTGAGGCGAGTATTTATCCGCGCAAATTTAGAGCAGTGTCCCGACTGCGACGTGGTTAAAACACGTGAACACCGCCAAAAACGCTATCTTACATAACCAGCAAAGCAAACATATATTTGATTGGCTAACAAGCACCAATGACGAGTGCGTACGAGTAATAACTCCCGAAACTATCGCACAAACTATCGTTACTACCGACGTTAGTACCTAAGATATGTGCCTAACAGAGTTTTGTCGGGAAAGTATCGTTGAAAATAAGCTCAAAACCGTACACTTTTAAGCAATGGTATTACGATAACGATATGTTGCACGGGGCTATCCAATGTTATGGTACGAACGCTGGAATGCCTGTTGATGTACGAAATTAACGGCAAAACACAAGTGTAACCCTTACGACGAAGAAGCGGGAGATTGGACAGAAAATTTATTCGCGTAAAATAATGAAAACATCTCGCTTTCCGTACATTTTACAGACGAACAGTAAAAGTTGGCCTGTCTGCGAAGCTATGTAGGCCCTAATCCAAAAAGTTAAAATTCAAGGACTATTCAAGACCCAAGTAATTTCAAGGTCTTTTCAAGGCCTTGAAGGACCCCAGCTGAAATTCAAGGACTTTCAAGGACCGTACGAACCCTGTCTGGAGTAGTTTACTATGCAAAAAATGTCACCAGAAAATACAATTCAATTATTGAATATATTATATAATTAATAATTAAGTTACTAGGCCTTCTAAACAGAAAATTTTTTAACATTTTAAATTAAGTTGCACATAGTAAACTCTAGATTAATGCCAAAAGCAGTGGTTATATGCGAGACCTTTTTTCATTTTGCAATATATTGCAATGTAAATTTTTGGAGGTTTGCTCTAGCATTTTTATACAGTATACATTACTAGAACGCAATTGTAATGCTATATGAGTGTATTGTACCAGTACAAAAGGATATTCTGCAGTTATAAGCTGGTCTAATAACACAGGTCTGTCAGATCGGTGACTGAAATTACCACTTTCGCAGATTTTACCACATTAAAAAAAAAGGCAGCCAAGATGCTACTCCTCAGATTTATATCTGCTCAAACATCCAACAACTGAGTATATCCAGTCACATGACCAATACTACTAAGTAGGATTATACCCATTACATTTTCATAAGCACCTTTGGGTTGATAGTTACATGTCAAGAAAGTGTTGGATGATAAGTGAATTGATGCAAGACTGGTTAAAGGTAATTTGGAACAGAAGGCCTGGAAGGTACTTGTAATGAAGAGAGGGATGTCAATGTTAGACGAATTCAAAGGGCATTTAATGGAAGAAGTGAAGACATGCATTCAAGGTATGAATACAGACCTTGTCATTATTCCTGGAGGCATGAAAGCTACATCTGTGTCAACCAGCCATTTAAGGACAGTCTAACTAAAACAGCTGTATTCGGAATGGCAATTGGATGACAACCATGCACTTACACCAACAGGCAAGATAAAGAAACCAAGTGTGGTAATCTTGTGTCAGTGGTTAAGGCTGCACAGCACACAACCTCATCTGATGTTTTAATCAAAGGTTTCTTCCACCCAACACGACAATCGCCCTCCAGCCCCTGGATCAGAATAAATGCCTTAAAGGTCAATTTTTCAAACAAGCGCACTGCCAGTGTCGTGTTAGATCTGGAGCTGGGGCGCGGAAACACGAAGTGGGATGTCTTCACGGCAATGCAAGCCATCAAAGCATCATGGGACAAGATCACCTCTGAGATTATCCACTGGAGCTTCCAGCAAGCCCCCTTCATTGTCAAAGAAGCCCCCTCCTTCCCTTTGCCAGCCCCAACGGACTTTCAAGACGACGTTGACGACCCAATGGAAATGGAGGCCAAACCACAGCCTTGGACATATACCCAGCAGCAACCTGGGGTGTAAAATAAGTGTGTGTAAACTTTTCCATGCATATTTACAAGTGTGCCAATGATATACTGCAGTGATTTAAATAACTTCAACCATACATAATATAAGTTATTCTGCCACAAACTCTGCCATGTAATGCTGTTGATACAAAAATGCCGCAAATCGAACTTCGTTGTGAATATTTACGTGTGCCTTTCAAGTACTGTTTGTTACTATGCTCACACGCCATACAAAATTATATATTGCCCTGTGTTCACAAAAAATAAAACTCCCCCCTCACCACTTCCTTCGTGTTTATACGTGTGAATATCTTAAGAGGACTTTGAACCTGTGCTTGAAATGTGTTAGCGAGTGCGGGAGAACTGTAAAGGGTGCTGCCATGTAAAAATGCACTGAATCTGTAAGACACGACTATAGAAACTATAGACTTTCCTACAGACTTTACGCAAAAAACAAAGACAGGGTTGTCGCTTGAAGCCCCATAGAGAAATGCATACTTTCACCAAACTTCATTACAGACCAGCTGTAGGTATAAATTTATTGCATGAACTTAAAGTTTCTTGGGCATTGTTCATTCATGTAGAGTGTACCCATTTGTGTAGATCTTTAAAAAAAAACATATTTCACTGTTTAGCATAAAGATGACTTATTATCATATGTCTATTACACTGCTATCTTGAGCCATAAATACTGATGACAGACATGGGCTATGTGACGTGAGGTAAGAAAATGTGGTACGGCAGCGTCTGGCCTCCAGCAGCCCGGTTGCTGTCTGTAATAACTGTACTCTCTCTCCCAGTGCATCTCGCTATCTCGCCAAGCGACATGAGGAAGAGGGGTGGCTGGCATACTTTCTCCCCTCCACCCACCAACTGTTTTGCGCACGATCGATACCAGCCAGTCACTCCGGCCGGCCGCTTGCCTACAGACATGCACGCACGCACATGCACACACACACACGCACGCACATGCACACACACACACACAGACACACACACAAGCGCGCACGTGCACACACGTGTACTACAATCGTTTTGACCTGAAGAGGGCTGTAACATGGTGCATGTGTAAAAAGCTGTTATAGAGCTGTGTCTGGTGGGATCAAGTAATTATTTACATGAAAGTGTGCTGAAATAATTTGGAGCACTTTGATACAGCTGTTTTCATATCCTTGTAGCATAATACGCAAACTGTGTAAAGAATAAATATTTATGCATACATAAATAAAAATCGCATTGCAATGTACATTTTCCAAGTCTGCAAGTATTGTTACCATCTTAATGTATGCTTATTAAAATAAATTAATATTACATTAGTACACGTCTGATTTTACCATAAGAAGTTACTGCAAAATTAGTCGTTAAGGCGACTCAGCACCCATGTTTACTTTTGGGAAGGGGGGGAAGAGGTGTTCGCACACCCCCTCTAGGGTGTATGTGTTTTGGAAGCCGTATATTTCGAGCCACCTGTTTTCAGTGAAAATATATTCATAATTTCTTCGATTTTGTGAGGCAATTTCGTTGACTTTTTCGTTATTTTTCAAGTCATTGCATCAAAAACGTCGCTAATTTTGTAAACGTCGAACACATATTTTGGAGGTAACGAATGTGTGCAAAGTATCAAGTATTGTACTATTAGTTAAATATTTAAATAAAATTACTTTTTTACACAAGTACGTTAATTAAGTGGTTAACAGTCTATCCATTTGTTACATTTGATGGTTGGATTCGGAATATAAATTCAATACATATTAATGGAATGGGGGATACAATTTTATTAAATACAGTGAAAGTCCATTATAACGTAAATTTATAACGGCGCCAAAAGTTTATGTTATAATGAATTTACGTTATAAACAAAAAATAAAAAAAAAATTACTTATATAGCATTTTGTTCATGTATTATGTGAAGGCACATTTTTTACTGTGTAAATTCACAGCAAAAGTAAAAGAAATGAACATAAAACTTAATTAACTAACATTTTTAAAGATATACCAGCACTTACTATCAGCGAAAATATGAAATGTGCGGCCGTGATATGCCGGGACTTGCGACCGTGACGCACAGTGTAGCTATGCGCACAGCTGATGTCTGTGGCCGGGCGGGCGGGGTCAAGCAAGGTCACGCCGCTGCGTGCCGCACCGGCCGCAGCTGGTTTACAAGAGACGTTGTGTTCAAGTCGATCTTCTCGCGTGCATAGTTGCAAAGTTTTGAAAATTTGCTAACCTAAATTTCACTCAACTTTCATGTTTACATTATTTCATATGTTACGTTAATACCCATAAAAATAGTGAAATAACATTAGAACTAAATTTAATCTCTGTTTAAAAAAGTTAGCGAACAACACTAATAAAAATTAAAAAATCACTTTTAAAAGAATTCACTAAAAACACAAGAAAAAAAATTCACAACTTAAAAACCTTGGGAAATTACACAAAACATTTAAATTAAAACTTATTCCTTCTTTTTAAAAAACGAATCAATTTTTGTCTGTTTGGCTTTCACTATACTTTCCGACAAAACAAATGCCTGTACCGTTTGAAAATGCATCATATCTTGTGTCGAAGCATTTTTATGCTGGTAGAAGCTGTTGATGATGTCAAGTGCCTCCATGACCGACGCTTGCGACGGCACAGCTATGTCACTTTGCTCGTCATTCTTGTCATCTTCCTCCGACGCGGCGTCGTCTTGACTAGTGACAAGATCAACAAGTTCGGCATCCGTCATTTCCCCGCACACGTCAACATGATTATCTATCATGACGAATTCCTCAAAAGTGCACGATACGTTTAGTTGCTCGGCAACAGAAGGCCAAACACTAGGCTCATCTGCTGAACTATCAGGCAACGCTTCTTTCGACGAAGTAGCAGCATTATCAGGATTGTTGAGAAAACCCGCGTGCCTGAAACATGCAGCAATCACTTCGGGCGTAATGTTTTCCCATGAACCTGCCAGTGCCCTAATTGCCTCCAACACGTTCCAGTTGCACATGGTTTTCCCAGCAGCGAGTTTCCTCATAACTGCGTCCACTAGCTGCTTGCGGAACTCACGTTTCAATAGATTAAAAACACCCTGATCCAGGGGTTGCAAAACGCTAATACAGTTAGCGGGTAGGAAAACCAACTCCACATTTTGCAATTTAATGTCAGGATGTGCCGGGCAACGGTCAACAAACAAAACCACTTTACGATTTTTTACGCCCATTCTGGCATCGAAGCTGTGCAGCCATTTTTTAAATAGTCGTGACGTCATCCATGCTTTTTTATTTGCTTCATAAAAGCACGGAATGTTGCGTGCACCTTTAAAAGCACAGGGATTTTTGGACTTCCCTATTACATAGGGTTTTAACTTATCACTCCCATCCATATTTGCGCACAGCATAGTCAGCCTCTCCTTGCTGCGTTTTCCTCCTTTACAAGGGTCGTTTCTTACTGCCAGAGTTCTGTCGGGAAGCAAATTATAAAAGAGACCAGATTCGTCGGCATTATACACATCGGAGGGTTTGTACCTATCCAATATTGATGTAAGAATAGGTTGCCAACTGTTGACAGCTTCTTTGTTGACACTTTCCGACTCCCCACAAATTTTGTGCAATGATATACCTCTTCTAGCCTTAAATCGGTTCAGCCAACCATCACTGCATTTGAAGTCTTCGACATCAATGTTAAGTTGTAAAGCTAGTTGCACAGCTTTATCCTTCAACATTGCGCCATCAACCGGAATGCTGCGTGCGCGGTTTTGGGAAACTCGAAGTTTATTGGTTTTTCCAGGTGCACAATCCTTAACAGCCACCAACTGAATTTTCTCCTTATTTTTTAAAATGGTGAACAATGTAGATGGTGTTAATCCGTAGCGTCTAGCAATTTCACTCCTACTGACGGACGCATTTTCACATTCTTGAATAATTTTTAGTTTCGTTGACAGTTCAAGAGATTTCCGTTTTTTGTCCATCCTGAAATGGAGAAAATACGGCTTCGTTGAAACACGTGACACGTACAACTGCAGTCAGACTTCCGAAAACACATTTACTTAGACCTGCGCGATGTACCGTACACAAAACTCTCCAGTCTCTGTGCGCGCGCGAGGCGAGTTACGCCCACTTACGGGCCACAACTCGCCATGCGGACGCACTAGGCGCTGGCTTTCCCTCCCCTGCTTCAGGAACTCGCAACACGACCGCATTGTGAGAAATCAGAGAGAGGAGTGGGACTCTTGCCACACAAAGCCAGTGGGCTGGCCTTCACACACCCATTTCCGCCCCTTCTAACCCTACAATATTAACATTTGAGATGCTGGCTTGAGATTGACACCATTAGTTAGGCACCCATAAATGCTTTACGCGTCAATTTTATTAACACTTTAAAATCGTCTGAATAATCAGATTCTTGAATTAACTTAACATGAGTTATTGTTTAGGTGCCTTTTTTCCTACGTAGGAATAATAATCTGCGCAGACTCCTCCCCCTCAGTTAACGATCATTGTGACAGTTACCGTATTTTGCATTGCAGTTTTATGTGGAAAAAAATGTGAGCTTCATTAATATACAGTACTTTTTTTTTTTTTTACAATAAAAAAAATTACGCTGCGTAGTCACAAATTAAGCCCGCAGCCCATTATTGTAATTCACGGACTACACTACAGTACTTCGTAGTACGATCTTTGATCAGGCTTTTGTGCAGCGTTGACAAAAAAAAAATTCTTCACTAAATTTATTTAATTACGCCACATTTTGTTAGTGTTTCCGCTTGTGCTACCAAAGGTAGGCCGCAGTTGTGACTATAACCTAGCGACACGACTAAAACAACGTTAACGCATGAGGGCTTATCTTGCAGCGCTTGCAGCTACTAAACGTAAACAACTTTCACAGAGATGCAAAAGGGAGGGGGAGGAGTGGGCAGTAGGAGGTGGAAAGGCCTCCGCACAACGATGCGCAGAGCGATTTGGAGCCAGGTTCATTCACGTCGCTAGGCATTTCAGCAGAGCGGCACGCAACGCGCGCGAGGCTAGCCATGCTCGTTCTGGGGCCCCACCTTGTGTGACGCGGCCATGTCGGCCGCGGCACCTGCTTTGCGTCATTTGCGCTACGCGTAGAAAACTCCGAAGCCGTTTCACGTTTTTTTAAAAGGAAATAATACGTTTTCTAATTGATTTTGAGGAAAATTACAGTAAAGTAAGCTATCGCTATAGCGAAAATGGGCCCGCGGTACATCTGTTATAGCCAAATTATTTAACCATATAACATACCGGGAAACTGACGGTGCCAATTAAATCTTTCGTTATAGCGGATTTTTCGTTATAGCCCGTACTCGTTAAAACGGACTTTCACTGTATAACATTAGTCACATGAATAACCTATTATTGGTATTATTTTTCTCAAGTAAAATAAGACAATTAAAAAAAATTTACAAATTCAGAAGGCCTACTTAATATTTGGTTATTTTGAACCTCCTAACAAATTAATCAACCATCTATAAAATTAAACTACACGATAAGTTTATTTACGTCATATTTTATGACATTGCGTCGGTATTAACTACTCGAAGTTACAAAATAACGCCATTAAGGATAAAAAAAACTTTGAATGGCGTAACCTACATACCTTAAATTTGTTCATTTGTGTTTCGCCTCTATGTTCTATTTAAGATGCAACAAGTTTTATCCCTGTTTTCACTCGTATTTGTTGCCAAAAATTTACGTTTGATAATGTCATAACTACTTTGCATTTGAAGCTAAACGTGAAGAAAATTTACATAGTGTCAATTTCCGAGACTCCCATTCTGGCAAAATATATGTCACGTCATTACAAACGTAAATTTCTTTGTACGTAATTTATGTTGCCGTATTAAAAGATATAATACTGATTTTATCACTACGAATTTCAAACAAAAATAAAACGAAAATTACTTAAAACCTGGATAAACAAACATGTTGCGACCTAACCCAAACTACCGCCATTTTCATGTCTCTTTTGATACTCTCGAAAAACGCTTTCAAGGTCGAAAATTGATTTTCTTGATCCTTAAAGCAGATATCTTGAATTAGACGTAAGTTACTACAGAACACGCCAAAAATCTCGCAATTCATGCGTAACTTGACAGATAATCAATACATTTCGCGATTACAAGCCCAAGTGACAAATTTTGCCAAAATTTCGCGATTTCGCACGTTGCGAAAAACAGGTGCCTCTACGTATATTTACTAAAACAAATTACTACTTTATTTTAAAAATGTGTTATTTTTATGATTAAAGATGATAGACCAGACTTAACAAGAAAACTGCTACATATTTCAATGCAATTTTTGGAGGTTTTGGACGTCAAAATTGCTCGGATACAATGTTATGCGGTCATTCTCGGACACAGTGAGGCCTAGTAAAATCAGGGCTCTACTGTAATTATCTGGCACCGTGCTGTGTCGTTAGATTGAGGGTTTACTGTACTTGCATAGAAAAAATAATTTTATTTAAATATTGCACTAAAGCTACTTTGCACACATTCATTAATGCTCAAATGTTTGCTGAAATGTACAGAATTTTGCAAAATTTACATAGAAATAATAAAAAAAGTGAAAAAGTTTCCAAAATCACCTATCAAAATTGATTAAATATTGAAAATATCACCATATCTAGCAACTTGCAACAAGAGGACTTGTTATGTTTCTCAGGATACGCAGCTCAGAAAGGCTACATGGAATGTTCACAAAACCCAACGCCACAATAGTTCTAGTCAATAAGAGGGTGACCACCTATACTATTTTCATGACAGGGAGAATTTTCAACCACGGTTTCTTGATATGTTGAAGAACTCAGTAACACTAATCTTTGTGCACAGAATTAAGATTTAACTCAATGTAATTTTCGATAGTTTGTCAAAATACCATTCTAAAATTAAATTTTCAAGGGTGTATTTCTCCCTTACGAATGGTGCTAGACAAAAATTTCTCTGGGTAACTGTACCTCACTTTTGATAAGGAACCACCCCACCCCCCTCCCTAAATTTGTAACACAAGTTAAGAATCATCCTATGTAACAAGTGTGTGATATTCATTGGGATTTAATATACATGAAAGTGCCAAATTTTTCTTGTAATAGCATTTTAAACATTTATGCACACTGTGTAATGAATACGTGTAATTTATTATGGCTATAAATTTTGTTGGCAACTTAATGTTGACATTCTTAAATTTCAGCATCTGCTATTTGATCACTAATAATTGATATTGGAGTTTCAACACATGTGTCTCCTTTGCAGATTCATTTTATGAATATTTTGATTTATAAATACATGTCTATGAAAATTTGTCTGTTAATTTGAAAGTAAATAAAATATTTCAAAATATAACCGTGGCGCTATTATTCAGAATATGCTACTTTGCATCTAACTGTTTAATTGTACACTATTTTGTGGGCACGTTCAGAAATATGTTGACTGCATCATTACTTTAAATATGAAAATTGATCAAACAAAATTTCTAATACAGTAGAACCCTGTTATAATGTTTCTCAAGGGACCGAAAAAATGATTACATTATAGATGGGAAAACATTATAAGAGGATAATTTCCTATTACAATTCAGTTTTAGGGACCAAATGACGTTAGCATTATAACCAGGAAAACGTTATAAGTGGGAACACTAAAAGAGGGTTCTACTGTATCAAAATAATATACGTATGTGCAAGTGCTAACATACTGTTCTAGGAACTAAAGTACAAATCATTTTTCTAATAGTTATGAGTGTTAACAGGTCAGTCATCCTGTATGTCAACACACACTTGCAACACAATTTATTCTCTTTTACCTGTATTCTAAAACTCTACCTCGTACTTTGCATATATCATCCATCTTTTTCCCCCATACAAATTTCAACACACACCACATTTCTCAATAAGAAATAGGTATTTTGCTTTACACCTACCACGTACTGTCTTGAGCAAGAAACTTAACAGTAGCTACCTGGTCAAAAAGTAGACGCAGCTGCCGCTCAGATTCTCCAACCCACTTGCTCAGGCAATCAGCACCTTTCCTCATGAAAAATGCAACTTTTCGATCACCTTGGCTGCATTCATTTGCTAATGCTCGGGCTATCAAGGTCTTCCCTGTACCTAAAACCAATTAAATATTTTTAAATATTTGTGGAAACAATTTTGTTTTAAGGGGGATTGATCCCTGTCAAATGGCTTTTATGGTTTTTCTTATAAATCAGTGAATAGACACATTGTTTTACTTTTTTCACGCTGACAAGGCATAGTTGTTTCATTCACTTTTTGGAATCCATATGGCATTGTTTCGGTTGTTGCGGCCTCTGTAGTCGCTCCCGTAAATGAAGCAATAATTCCTTTACAGCTGTTTGCCGTTATGAATATATTATGGTTCCAGCAATTACATAAAATTGATTAAATTTGTATCTATGCCTTGTCGTGACAAAAATTTTGATACATCGACTGGAACAGAAGTTATCGAGAAGAAACAGATAAATCCAAGGTGGTAGGTATCAATACACCTTAACAACTTCAAGTAGAGTACTTAAACACAGAGTATTTAGAAATACTGTTACTATAATTATTTACAAACAATTTTTTTTTCTTTTATGATCAAACTTAACTGTGAGCAATTGAACATATTTAAAAGAATAAATTATTAATGTAATAGCAGTGTTCAAAATTATTATTAGCAAAATCAGTTGACATAAGTGAAAATAGCAAATTAGGAAAATGGTGAATGTACCCTAAACATAATATAGTTAATTTGCAAAAAGTCACAAAATAATCATGCATGACCATACTATATTTACATTTTTATTGAAGTAAACCAGTTCCACCGTACTTATGGTTGGCTACCTGCCCCATGCACAGTACTATTTTCAGGAAATAATACAGAATTTAAGCTAATAATTCATTGTTAAAGAACACTGCAACCATCAAGATTGTGGTTAACATAAAACATGGAGCATTGCAGCTATATTCATCAGGACTATTACAACACGCACATACCTCATATTTGTTGTACAGAAGTAGCACAACAAATATTGAGTTTCAAAAAAGTACAAAAAGATACAATTGATAAACTTGTGGTAATTTTTAATAACAATCAAACTTTTCCCATTCGTGTGTTTGGTATACTACGGTAGAACCCTGTTATAACATTACTGAAGGGACCTAAAATTTTCTACTTTACAAATGTGAAAGCATTATAAGAGGGTAAGTTCCTATTGTGAAACAGTTTTATGGACCAAATGAAAATAACCTTATAACCAAGAACACATAATAAGAGGATAAGTTCCTATTGTGAAACAGTTTTAAGGACCAAATGAAAGTAACCTTATAACCAAGAAAGCATTATAAGAGGGTAAGTTCCTATTATGAAACAGTTTTAGGGACCAAATGAAAGTAACCTTATAACCAGGAATACATTATAAGCAGGAACATTAAAGCAGTGTTCTACTGTTGTACAAAAGATTACATTTGTAAAAAGAAATTAATGTGACCAATAACACTATGAGGAGAGATTCAGTGTGCGTTCAAACCCAACTGGGTGTTATCTATCCACTTGAAGGGTGAGATCCCGCGTGGAACATGGCCCCTCTTCTCACACAATTCAGTATGTAATTGCCGTACAGGGCGCCGGCCCGTAAATTTAGTTATGAAAAATTTTCCCTGGTGGACAAGGGACTCTTGTGACCGCAGGCGTTTTAGGAGGGGAGAGGGGGGAGAGGGGGAAGGGAGG
>PNEQ01009606.1:0-26613 GCA_003012365.1 Medauroidea extradentata
ACACATTTCACCCCTTTTCACCCCCTTAATTATCGAATTTCGAAAAATTCCATTCTTAGTGGGTGCCTACGGGCCAAGGGGAAGCTTCCCTCAAAATTTCATGGTTCTAGGTCCAGCGGTTTGGGCTGTGCGTTGATGAGTGAGTGAGTGTGTCAGGACACTTCATTTAATGTATTATGATTAATCTAAATATAAAAATGTGTTTTCGATTAACTATCGATATCTTTCGAACCCTGAGGGATAGAGAGTTGGTATTCACTTCAAAATGTTGCTTACGTAAATACCCAACAGTTGTTTTAGGGGGTTTTAAAATTCGACCCCCATGCAGTAAAACGGGCAAATTTTCTTATTTATGAATCGTCTATATCACTGAAACACAATTGACTATCGTCGTAATTTTCACTTAAATTGGTTACGTTAATAAGTATCTATGAAAAGACTTGAAGACGTTTCGAAATTCTTTAATTAAGGGGGATAAAATACGTTAAATGTTTTTTCGGTCATTCGTCTATATCTGTCAAACCAATCGAGATATCGAAGTGCTCTTTGCTTTAGATTGATGCTTTTGTAAATATCCCATGTACTATTAAATACGTTATCCGAATTTGGCCCCAGAGAGGTAAAAAAAAGGGTAAAATATAATTTTGACTCACAATCGATATAAATCGATTCTATTGATTTTTATATAGCAACGTGATTTTTGTTTAAGATTGATGCTTACTCAAATGCCTGAAAAGTAATTTCATGAATTTTCGAAATTGCCCACCTAAGGAAGTGAAAAGCGGTGAAAAATTATGATATGTGTTTTTAATTAATCGTCTGTATATGTTGAACCCAACGGGCTATTGTCGTGTTCTTCACGTCCGAGAGATACCAGTTAAATATTCTAAAACGTGATTCAAGAGTTTCTCGATATTCACTCTCTTAGGAGGTGAAAAGACCTGTTATGAGTTTTAGATAATTCCTCGATATCTATCGAACCCATCGAGATATTCAGTTAATTCTTGTTTCAGGATGACGACTACAAAAATAATCGCAAAATAGTTTTCAGATTGTTTGAAATTCGAACTTTTAGTACTATGCAGGGGTCATTCGTGTTTTTTAATTTACATTTGATTTTGATTCCACTGAACGGGCTACCGTTATGATTGGCACTTCAAGGGCATAATATATAAATATATAAAATATTTCGAAATCCGATACCCAAAAGGGTGAAAACGCGCAAAATGTTTTCCATCAACCCATGATATCTATCTAACCAGTAGAGACATTGAGGTGTTGTTCGCGTCAGAGTGATGTTACATAAGTATTAAAAATAATTATATGTAAGCTTATTTACTTTGTGGGATAACTTGATTATTAAGAATAAAACTAAATTTGTGAACTTTTAGGACAGACAATCCGAAAAGGTAGTACGACAAACGAGAAATAAATTATACAGGAGTTCACGGTACAAAACATATCGATACGTGGTATTGTGCAATCTCTAAGAACCCAGAACATGAATATTTTCTTTTTTAAGTTAAATTTGTTTTAATGAATTATTTCGACGTTATGTGACGCGTTTGTTTGTAGCTCAGCTATAGATTCCGGGAGGTTCTGGGCTCGAATTACGTTAAAAGTTGCGTGCGAAAGTTTAATTCTGACATACATAAACCGCAAAGCAGATCTAATTAGTGCAGTTTGCATGTATTCGTTGAATAGTGGTAAAATGGATTATGCAGCTCACTTTCCACTTAGATCCCTCGACGACACTAGTTCACATAATATATTATATGACTAATCCCAAGGTTGGGGCACCAAATGCGTTTCCGCGAAACCTTTTCCCACCAAAACTTTCTAATGCCATTAAAATTCAAGTAAATATTTTAAGAATATTTAATAGAAGGCACCGTCACCAATGGTTATACGCATGGTAAATCAGACGTTTTTCGTTCGATTAACGTCTTACATTTAAGTGTCTATAATTACCCCTCAACGTCAACTTTGCAGGGCTATAAATAAGGCCATGGTGAAGTCGATGTTAGTGGCAGGGGCAAACTTAAAACTTATTTTCGCGTGGTAAGCTATAGCTACTTATTCCGGTGCAGAGATAGCTCAACTTGCAGCTGTGTCATTCTAACACTTGATGACTGAAGTACCAATCTGGTGTACAAAGAGGTTTTTTCAGTTAAAGTAAATACTATCAGTTATGAATAATACTCGCGAGCAAAGCCGCGGGGGACTGCTAACGAATTATTTTTTACATTTAGTATTAAGCTTAGTACGCAAACACTGCTTGGCACACTGACTTGACTTTTTTTGTATTTCGTAAATATTTTTTGTGTATTATTGGCAAAGTACTACATATTTGAGGAAATACTTTCACAGAGTTCACTGATCTTGGCACTCGTATACTACTTAGTTAGTTGAGTGAACTTTAGTGTATTTCGTTAGTAATTTTGGTCATAGTTTGAATACGGTGGCAATTTCTTGTGTTTAGGATAGAATGACATCTCAGAAAATATTTTCCTGAATTTTATTTAGCTGGGTACACTTTTGTTACTAACTAAGGTGGCATACCTTTTCAGTATTTCGTTTATCATATGTTTATATTTTTTAAACAGTGGCCATATATATATGTATGTATATATATATATATATATATATATATATATATATATATATATATATATATATATAAGTAATTGGTAATATGTGTGTACCAATTATGAAGATGTTCATAAATATAGTCCCTTAGATAATAAATAAATTAATATATATAAATTATAATTTTGCTTATCTTAGGGACTATTATTGTGGAAAGTCTTCAAAATTGATGCACAAATAGTACTTGTAAATTTCTCTTGCGTTTGGTTTCATTCAGTATTCAAATTTTAATTTATATATATATATATATATATATATATATATATATATATATATATAACATAATTTGACTTATCTAAGGAAATACTCGGAACCCAATATAAAGTATCTAAAAAGGATTATTTTCTTTTAGTTTTTGCTCTTCCCCTACTTGTATTTCCTAAAGGTCGGCCATTGAACCATTTTATTACAGAAGTTATCTATGGAGCCATTCTGCAGAATTTCATCAAACTCAGTACTTATATAGTACTTATTCAGTTAGTTTGACTTTTAGGAGTTGTTTATGTTGTTTTATGTATGCTAAATTATTTACATTGCAATGTATTTAGATCACATGAGATGTCTGTAAACCAATAATAGGATTTCGTAAATATCGGTACACACATATTACGAAGTAAAGTGACGCTATATGTATGCATTTTCCTCACACTATATTTAACAGTTACACACTGATGAAATTTTAAACTGATGTTTATCACATGAGAGATAAAAAAACTGTTGGACAGAATTTCATCTCAATCCGTATGAACATATAATACTAAATACAGAGAGTTAAGTTTTATATGTTTTTTTCATACCGTATTAAATTTCTAAAAACTGTTGCCCTTCAAATTTTTTTTAAAGACACGATATATCTGAGAACTATTTTCCAAAGTATCTTCAGATTCTGTACACGTTTATTACTAAATAAGGTAACTTTAATATGAAGTTGTTTGTGTCGTGTAATGTTTCGTAATATATTCCACTTATTTTGAAGAATTCACGACAAGATCACATAATTTATTATATATATATATATATATATATATATATATATATATATATATATATATATATATATATATATATATATATATGTGTGTGTATATATATGTGTGTGTGTGTGTGTGTGTGTGTCAGGAACTGCAGGACAAATATAACGCCAACGTAAAATTTATAAAATTAATTATCAAAAGAATTCATTGAAATAGGTTAACCATGTTAAAATATAGAAAACTAATAACCTAAACTATTATTTCTATTTAATATTTCTTGATGAACGTAAACGTTTTTTATCTTTCAGGGTTAATTTTTACCCACTTTGAGGAAATAAGGCTTATCAGTTGTGCTAGTAACTTCTTGTGTTCAATGAACGATATAAATAATGAATGAGACTTTGTAAATAGCGCAATCACTAGATGTAAACAACGAAAATCCGGGATAATAATACTGAATTTATTATCTACTATTATATATGTTTCATGGAGTTCTAAATACGAATTCAACTAAACTTCACAAGAGAGATTCATTTTGTAAAACTGAAGAAAGTTAAATGGAAATGCTTATAATTTAGATAACTGCTTACAGCTTAAACCCCACGCACTTTTAGAGGAAAGCTTACGTGTACCAAAATTGAAAATTTATGTTTACAACAATTCATGTTTTTAAAATGTTCTTCGTGAGATGAACGCTCGAGATAGTAAAGCCCATTGAATTTCAGTGTACATGCCTTGTTCTCATATTATATTGGTATTATTGTACATGTAAACTAATTTTTTGTTCGTCATTTGGTTTACAGAATATATCAACAAGAGCCATGAACAAGCCTGCTTGGATCCTCTATCAACGCACCCACGGTCGAAAATTATTCGTATGCCAAACTCTTTAACAAATAAAGTAGTATCTCCCCAACCTGAATATAATTTAACATACTTTTGTGTAAAATTGTAGGTGTTCTCACTTTCTGAATGTCTTTGACGTTTTTTTTTTTTTTTTTTTGTAAATCTATCTAGGCAACGTAGACATTAAAAATATTAAAGCGCAAAAATTCTACCAATAACTGCGAAAACAAATTGAATATTTTTTTCGGCGAAACAGCCACTAATCAACTGAATAATTCTCGATTTGCCCATGTAAAGAATTGTTTAGGACAGCATCGCAAAAGTTGAACCAGTTTAACAAAACGTAGGCTACCGGAAAACGAAATGAGACGTAATTCTTGTACGGATCAAACGATGTGTAAATGAAATTGTGGATACAAAATAAAGCAGGTAATATATTATACTATACAGTGCCAATACAAGAACCGAATGTTAAATGAAATCAATTATACATAGTTGGATAGATGATGTAATTTTCCACTTATGTTTTTAGAAAATTTATCTAAAATGTAAATATTGGAATTTTTCTTGGTCATATAGCTGCATTGTTTTGTTTAATGAATGCATTTAAGGTAAACTTAAATCATTTGTTTTCAAACTTATAAGCCACAAAAACAAATAACGAATGCAATTTTATAATTTTCCTCCGACAAAGTCAGTAAGGTAACTGGGCTACACGTCTCTTAGTTACCAAGGTATCTAGAGACATTGACACACTTGTTGACAAAGTGATAGGAAATGGGAGAGGAAGCACACAATTTATTTTTTAAAGGACCATGCCAGCTGTCGCCTGGAGAGATTTTGAGAAATCATAATAAATTTAAATCACGATACCAAGGGTAGGGACTCGAACCCCGGTCTTCCTATATGCGTCCAACGTGTAACCCTACATCTCTTGCTAGAGTTCTGAAAAATTAACAAAACAAAATCAAACTTACCACATATATTTCTTCCTCATCATCAGGAAGGCTGAAATAATAACTTCTACGGTTTGTAAACTTGTGGTCAGTTCGTTGTAACAGAGTGTCGAAGAACCTGTTGAAGTTCTCAGTCAGCCATTGCTTCTGGTTCGAATCTGATTGAGAGGGCACTGTCTCCCTGCTTCTTCTTGGTATCCTGGATGGTGTGACGTCACACGGGATAGTTGTATGAGGTGGGTATTCGCTGTTCGAGCCAGGCGATACAGATATTACAATATAAGGTGTAATATTAGCTGATGTGCGAGGACTCTCATAATTTCTTGGAGGCAAAACAATGTTTAAACCACCATTAGTTAACAGCTGGTCATTAAGTGCACTTCCTTTCCTTGGTACATGATCAACGTTATCTTCACTGCTGCGGGATACCTGAGTAAATGTGGCTTTTATGCTCGTAGAAAACTTGCTGTTTGTGACATTTTCTTTTCGGTCAAACACATATCCGTTACTTATAAAAGAATGACTCCCTTGTTTTGAGGGATTGGAAGCTGATTCCTTATTTATATAAACGTTTCTGGTTTCAGAGGGCTTGCTGGTAGATTTGGAGGTGATGTGATTTTCTTTACTCGCGTTAGCAGCGCCGTGATCTGTGCTGTTGGTTGTTGTTAGGGATGAAGTAGAGCTTCCTGTAATAGAAGAAGCTGTAGTATGTCTTGTGGTAGTGCTTGGTACTTGAGAGCTTGTAGTAGAGGTAACCGGCAACATACTGAGATTTACCCGCAGAGTGTTAGCTTTGATAAAACGTTCTATCCGTCGCTCAAGGAACTGTGCAGTTCGTGTTTTCAGCATTTCATGGAGAGCAGTTGACAAATCAAAAGCGAAATCATTCCCTGGTTTCTTCGTGTAGTTTGTGTTCCACATAAAGACTCTGGAAAAATAAACATTGTAAACGATTTCGGGTTACAGGTATTCACAATATGAACTAATTGCATTCCACATGGAATACTGTAAAATCAAAAAATGTAATTTTTAAGACTGATGTGGCAGTTGACTAAGAAAGGAAAATGTATGTGAAAAATTCAGTGCTAGGCGTTCAACTTGTTTATCTAATCTCATCAAACTTGGTGCAAGGTGACTATTTTTATTGGTTTTGTAAATGATGTGCGTTTTATTTTCAAAATAAAGACTTTTGTAACATTTATTAAACATATAAAAATTATTGTAAACATTATTTGTGTATCTGATTCAATACAGCTATAAATAATAAGATTACTAAACACACTTCAGACTATTTTGCTCAAGTGATGATCATATTTTTCAAATAGCTCTTTGTATAAATAGTTTTATAGCATTGCACATATGCAGGGGAAAATGTCTGCGAAATTGGTGAACATATGATTTTTAGGAACGATCAGTTGACTTTCTGATCGCTGCCCATGCTGCTTTTATACTTTCGAAATTAAAACAATTAAATTGATTATTTGAGAATTATGAGAAACTATTTGTTTTAGTCCTGAACATTCTAAAGTTTTCAGAACTTTGCCGGTTTGGACATTACTTAATCATGCAATGCATCTGGAAGACAATAGTCCAGAATTTCATCACGTTCAGAACACAAATAGTACTTAGAAAGTTTACTTCAGTAACGTGTTTTATTCATCAGCTGCTTTTATTTTAAAAACATTCATTAAATTCTTTATTTTTCGATATTTGATGTAACTAAGAAAATTATTTAGCGAATGTTAGCAAACTCGGTACTCATATAGTTTAAGTAAAGTCTCATCTCACGACTTTTAAAAAATTATGTGAGTAGCTGATTTCCACCGTATGGGACAGTGAAAACTTTTGGCGTTTATAAAAATGTGTCCGCAACTATTTGAACAAATAAAATTAAACTTACTTTAATATGAGTTCATTTTGTAAGCTTAAATTTACGCTGGGTTTACTTTACTTTCAGTGGCGCTATGCTGGGCGATAGCAGAAGGTAAATAAAATATTTTCACATACTTTGACAACTACCAGACCGATGGACATCAAATTTGATAGCCTGGCAGTTCTTCTTCAGAACTTTGATTTCAGAAGATCCCCGAGTTAAACCAACCGACGAGTGCGGTCGTCTGACACAATACCAGGCCCGTCACTTTGGTCGGAGGCGAGTGCTCTAACACACTAAGCCATCACGTGAAGAATTTAATAAAATAATGTAATGTACATTAAACACAGAATGAAAAATCGTAGTTGAAATTTTCGAAAAAAAAAAAAAAAAAAAAAAGGAAAGAAGAAAAAAACTTTACACGTCGAATTAAGTTGGTAATATAATGATTTCACAAAAATTTTTTGGCTCAAACATAGATATATATCGTTAAGAAAAAAACCGTTGCATATATTCCTTAAACATTCAGTGTTGTAGACTTCGTTCCTTCATGAAAGTAAGGACTCATTTAAAATGTGCTCGTGTGTAAGCGCAATGATACGGTAGTTGGTCGTGTCTTACGTGGGAGACTCCAGATGGAAGCTCTCCACTCTAACGTTGACGGCAGATGTGTTCTTCATGTCAGCCAGGATGACCAACTTGCCTGAGATGGAGCACAGTTCTCCTCGCACATGGCCGGTCACGTTGGGGTAGGTCGTGCTGTCCGTGGTCACAGTGTACGAGAACTGCAAGCATACACGTCCACAAATATGAAGTGCAAGATATACTAGATTTACAATATTGCACAGTTATGCTAGATGTAAGCGCGATGGACGCGATGCAAATGGTGCGATGCTACACTAAAAAGTATTTTTGTTGCGGACACTAGTTCGTCTCCCGCGCGACAAATAATAAAAACAAAACTAATTAATTGTACATCTTGCTACCTTACACAAGTCTTTCGTATGACAGCCATTTGTCTTTACAGTAATTGATTTATTTTCCGTTTATTTGAAATAAAATATATACTCTCACTGGCAATCGTAAATATGAAAAATAAGTTACGATTTAATAAACATTTGCAAAATAAAGTTACGGTTTTCTTATAATAACAAACACAAATCTCTCGTAAAATAAATTGAATTCACTACTAACCCACAAGTTTCACCAAAATGCCGGCAAATAATTTCATTAATTTCCAACTGTGTCGCTATAATATTAAAATAAAATTTTTTATAACTCGCGTCGCGTCTGTTTAATTTTGTCTTGCTGATGTCACAGAAGCCTCGCCGCGTGATTGGCTGACATGTTATTGTATTCGCGTCACGTACTTCTCGCCACGTCTGTCGCGCTGTCGTTAACCCAGCATTAGTACACTGACTACAGCGAAGTAAATATCCGCGCATCGTGTCTTGACTTATGCAGGGTCGTAGTGGATATGGGAAGTAGGCAGGTTTGTGGGCCTTAGCGCCTCGTCAACAGTGAAGACAGTAAGACCGGAAATATCTCGGGCAAGCAGGAATCAAGATAACGGCCTACTGTTAGGAACGAGCTCTATATTGGATTGAAGTGATTTCAGAATAATCGCGGAACTCCGTGATCTATAGGGTCGGATAGAGAATCGATGCTTTGTGTTCCAAAATAAGAGACCAGTACGTAAAATGTTGCTACCTCATATGGTGTTAAGAGTTATACTAAGGTGACAACATGTACGGCAACTCTTTTTAAAAGATTCGTGCGTCTGTCAGCTATCCCGAAAAATTTATTAATTGAATTAGACGACCGATGAAAACGCACAGGATTACGAGTTAGTGGATAACGTAACTTTCCGAAGAAAAACAGAACATCTGTTTCTACGTTCAAAACATGTCCGGCAAGGACAACTTCGATTTTCCTGACCAGGAATCGAATACGTATTACTGTGGTAAGTAGATAGTTTGTTGAAAACTACAGTACTTCCCATAGAGCAATGAGGAAAACGTTTCGTATACTAGTTATTCGAACATTTTGGGACAACTGAAGTTTTTTTTTTGTGTGGTGCTTACAAATGGTTTCCAGAAAAAAACCAAGCACTTGTCACAAATCTAATAATGTATACAGAAATAATATCACTCAACAACTAGTACCTGCTTACAATGCTTTCCTGAAGTGAAAGAGTAGTAAAAAAAAGTGTTATAACATGACAAACCGTATGTGTGGAAGATTTTCTATATGAAGAAGGAAGTTCCAATTTCATTTCAATCTCAGCTTTTAAATTTATTTAATTTTACCTTGTCAAAAAGTAGCATATGTTAGTCATAGATTTTATGACTGTCAGAGACTCTAGACAAGTGAAGAACATCAGATCTAAGAACGTTTGTAGAGCAGAGTAAAATTTGTTTCGTACTTATGGAAAGAAAACCCTTGGGAACCCAGTTAATGAAGAAATTCCTTGTGGAACTATAATTGTAGCACTCGTAAAAAAGTATATGTTCGTAAAATAACAATGCCTTGTATTTGTACATGTAATAAGAAAAAAATCATTAAAATGCCCTTTTTAATACAATTATGACTATATGTATGTAGTTAGTAAGTTTTGAATTATTAATTTTACATAAAATTGTTTTTAAAATAAGAAAAAACAAAAAATGCATCCTGCACTTGGAAGCTACACAATATTCCCATAGACAACCAGGATTCCGTCTTAGGGTTTTTTTTTTTATTTGTATAGCTTACTTTCAATGTACAGTTCAGCGTTAACAATTTTTTATGTGTAATTTTGGAGCATGCAGTCAATACAAAAATTAACTTTCTTTCCTGAAAAATGCTGTCCATAGGTTGCGATTCTTATAATTTCCGGCGAACCTATGAATTTGGCAGACTACAAATTTTTCTTAACATGTTTTACAAGAAATTCCCTTTTAGCATTATAAAATTTTTCAAGGAAATTTTTATACACATAAAAAACTTTATAAAATTACAAAGAAACATCTTGTCACTTAATAATATTTTTGCGGTACAGGGACATCTCGTTCAACTGTATATAAGGAATTCTTTTGCAATGTTATTGACTTTTTCTTTGTGACATTATAAATGTATGATATTACAAGGGAAATCGTTGTTACTTTTACAAAGATAAATTAATGTACAAAGAAAATCTTTGTAAATTTTACAAAATATATTTAGAGTAGGAGAGCATACCATAAATTTTCCCCAGATAAATGATAGTGCTGCCAACACCAGAGTTCTGGCGGAAGCAAGGACATTGAGTTTGATAAGTAGTGGAAGATAAAACTAGGAAAGTGGCATGCTGATAGATAAAGTATACGACAGCTCAGATGATTTGGACGTTACAAATGAATAAACTACGAGAAATAATACATACAGTTTTTTTTCGAATGCATAAAATCAGAGCATAGGTAGAGGGGAAGACTACAAAAGATTTGGACAGACAAGTTGTCTGAAAGGACATGGTGAAAGTTAAGGACGTATAAACAGCAACTCCGATCGAATTGCTGATGAGTCTGTGCCAAATCTAAGCAGGGAAAATTCTGTCAGTGAGTGACGCAAGCAAGGTACTACAATTAAGAGAACAGCCTATGGGAACCATCTCTAGGTAAATATTCTGCATATTTTACAATGCAGGTAATCGTAGTTGTAATGGTTCTGTGTAGCACGATGTTAGAGTCGTTCAGCAGGCTGGACTATTGGTCGACGTGTCGGCCCGGCGATGGTGCTTTTAAGTCAGCCGCATTAGTGGACGTAATTTGCGAGTTCAAGACCTTGGAGTGCGGAAGATATATGGACGGCACAGCACGCGCATCGCGCCTTACACTGGCCTCTAGGCACAATTACCTGAACTAACATGCAGTGTTCACTCCGACAAATCTCCTCTATGAGGTATTCAATTGTTACCCTATCATTTGTGACATTGTAATAAAGATACATTAGTATTGTACATGAGTACGCATTTCAAAACATTCTGCACCACCAAAACACCAAATATTCGCTTTATTCGACCGCTAGAAAGTATAATTTGTGGTGTAGTAGGGATCCTGACATGTGTATATACACGTGCAATGTTCTTTGAATGCCAATCCTAAGCGTATATCACTTAAGCGCGTTGAGCAGTATTATCATAATACTGTAACGACCGAAGCACGGCACACAGCTCGGTGTCCTGAGCAGGCGGACACCTTAAGAAAACGTTTTCTCTAATTTCGCTTCCCACTAAAGGTAACCTTCCATTCCGTCTGCAGCCAGAACGGCCTGCTTACACGCCCTCGTTCGCTAGCATTGGAAGTTTCAAATCGTGGAAGATGAAAGCTGTTTACCCTACATGAGTTAAATTCGCTTGGTCCCAAGGAATAGCTGTGTCTCTAATGAATTTTTAACAGAACTAAATCGCCACTATGGAATGACTAGAAATCGTATAATAAAAATTGAGGATAGGGGGATGTTGGCGCGGGCCAGCAGATGTGCCAGAGTAGACCGACTGGGTATCCGGGGTAAATGACCAACGCATGTAATGGGAATGCAAGTCCACATTCGAACGCCCTTCCCTTCTCTAGTACAAGACCGTTAGATTGTTGTTGATTTAGCCGTTCCGGTAACTCTAATTGTAGTATTTATTTTAAAATTTGAAAGGACTTATAGTTTCTTTACAGAACCTGACAGACGCTGTCCTGGCAATCCTAAGCAAGACGCTATGGATCTAGTTACAGACCTACATCTAACGCAATGGTTATTGCGAAAATATTCTCCTTGTTCAAATATCTACTTAAACAAGTTTCCATGGCAAATATTTGAACGCCATGGACGTTGATGTGCTGCAGCGTCACCTAGGGTAGATTTGGCGAGTTAAGAGTAAAATGTATATTATGAACCTTCTCCGTGTAAAATGCATGTATGTGCCAAGGTTAATACTAATCGCTTGAACGGTATCGGAGTTTATTGATAGTACATAAATACATACTTAGGGACAGGACTCTGTGGTGAAAAGATTTTCGCCCCACTTTAAGCGTCTTACGTGCACATGTACCAACATTATTATATAGAAATAATTTACATCTGTTAATGCCCGTAGTATATTCACATAAATTAAACGTAACAAAATATCTTTGGAGAACCAGATAAGCACAATAACATGGTTTCGGGAAACCAACTATTGTGTATCATCATGGCATTTGAAATCTTAAAAATAATAAAAATTAAATGTGTAATTTACTAGGCTATCCATGCATTACTACTTCTTTCTCCTTACATCATATTACATCCAATTTACTTGCCCAAAGTAATTAATCCATTTTAGTATTAAATACGGACCTGTGTCAGTAAGATAATGACGAATACATTTTTCTGATACATGTTAAAAGATTATTTAACCCAGTAATATGCAATTATATTGCCAGTAACAAATTTGCATTTACTTGCAATAAACGACTAAATAGTCGCAAAACAACACGTTTTTCTCTTTACTTACAGTGGCGGACCAAACATTCCTACCTTTAGCGATAAATATTTCTCTTCCGTTCACGGGGCGTAAATTGAATTTATTTCTTAAGGCCATGCTCTTTAGTTATCTACTATTTTGTGATATTTTTTAAAGCCAAACGAGAGCAGATATCAAAAATATGTCTGGCAACCAAGAACTCACATGATTTCGACAAAATTTTTAACTAACCATAATACCATTGATCACATAATTAGCTGAAACCATAATATTTACTGCCTAGAAAGAAATCAGAAAACTTGGAGAAGACGATTCTAAACAAATCTGCCAGACCAATTTTCTATATCTGCTCTCGTTTAGGCGTAAAAAATTAATATCGTTATTAACGTATAAACTAGAGAGTATTGCCTTAATAGAAAGCATAATTGAAAATTCAGTATGACTATTTTCAAGTCAAGATTTAATTGCGAAATAACCTTAGCTATTTGTCGCAGTTCTTAAAAAGTTTTTATATCTATGTACTTACATCTGAATCTTTCGGCGTGGCGGCATTCTTTTGAAGTAGCAGATAACTTTTATCTGCTACTTAAGAATTTGAAGTTGAAGTTCCCAAACTAAGAACATTTAACGTCACTCTAGATAATTTTAAGGTGTTATACTGCAATACATATAATGAAAGGATTGTGAAAATGTTAACAATTCCTCCAAAATCATATAAATATTACTGCATAAGATTCCGTTAGATATCTACTCAGCTGACTGTTCTAAGATATTTAGAGACAAATGTATAGCACTATTTACGACGGTTTATTATGGCAGAGCACATTCACTGTATATGTAGCACCTGACTAAAACACGAATGAATAAAACACATGTGACTATGCATTAAGTTTAGACAGAAGAAAGCCAAAGGTCGAATGTCTTCAGTGAGGGTAAAAGTTTGTGTGAGATGTGACGCATTTATTTATTTACTTATCTATTGATTTGTAGAAAACATTACCTTAGCGTAAGTTTCTTGAATGGTAGGAAGTACTCAAGCCTATTCGTAATTTGTCATGTAAAATAGGGGCACGTCTTATTATGTTCAAGAAACAGATTACACAAAATAGCTTGTGAATATTAAAATTATATAATTATAGCCGGCGCTCGAATTATTTTCACAAAAGGGAAATAATACATCAACATAATGAATTTTAATTATTGGTTCCTCCAGAACTTGTGGTTTTATAGCAAAATATATAATTTATTTGTGATCAGCTATTTTCACTCTAATACCCTTATTTAAAACAGTTTATTTTACGTATTACATTTATTTAAGAAAGTAGTATTTAAATTGAGGTTTGATCCTTTCTCTGCCACATAAACGAGTAAATACTTCGGAAAAATAGATCGTAATGTTTACTTTCGAGTGTCGTCATGCAAACCGCCTTACTTTTTGCATTACTATAGATAAGTTTAGCTGTATTACTTTTTTGCGTAGGAATGGATACTTTATTATTATAATTGCATGATATTTCTGTCACGATTCGAAAGGTTCTGGATTCGTATAACGCGAAGGACTTGCAAACTTGTCATTCTATATGGCTATTGACATTAATGACATTTTGTTGAAATCGTTCTAAAGGGTATAAATTGAGCAGGAGCTCACTTATAACATTCGATAGAGAAGGTATCATTTGCCACAATTTTTCCACGCATCTATCTGGGAGACTTCTGAGTAGTACGCTTATAGTAATTGTATATTTTTGTGAAGAAACATGAGATATTTACTACAGTAATATTCCTGTTCAATTGTGTGCCATTTTGGAGGTGGAATTGTATACTAAGTATTCTCCGTTTTTATTGAGCACGGTGTTATTAATTTCCTATTAAGAGTGGGTAATAAAATCGATAGTTAAATTCTTTCGTCAGTATTTATTTATATGAGTACCAAAGTCATCGGATTAGTATGTGATGTGAGATAACAGAGTGCTTGATAACGCTTTAATACGAAATTTAAAAAAAAAATAATAAATAGCCTTTCTTCTCACACTAGAGATGTATAGCCATTGTATACGTAGTACGATTTTCAGCGAGCATTAATTCTGTTGTTTCTTTTTCAGAAAGAGACTTTCAGACATAACTAATATGCCTTTCACTTGACGTCTACGACAAAAAGTTTATCAACTGCAAACGTGGCGGTAACAATATTTTCATAACAATGGAAACAATGTGCAATTTCTTGTAAGAGAATATTACCTTCCTGACTTACAAGCATTTTCCATTACATGTAAAGGTTCACTCTTCCTCTTCGTAGCACCTTCTTTTTCTTTGTGTAATGACATAGTTAATTCTATGGAGCTGGTTATAATCCTGCGATATTTCGATGTACTAAATTAATTTGGAAATAATAGTCCCTCTTCAATAGTGAAATTAGTAAACTATATTTTGATATCAGTAACATAGGTGAGTCATATAGGTGCTTAGTGTTTTAACCAGGGTTGGCTGGTTTAATCCACCATGGTTAAAATCAAGGTTTAAATCATGGTTAATTTTTTTTAAAATTAAACCAACTAAGGTTTAGTTTTTATAAACTAATATAACTTTATAGGAAAAAAGAAAATCTTCTTGTATTATTCAGGATAAATTTATTTATAATTTCCTTCCTATGTTACCGTTTAAATAAGTAATAAGTCACCAGCAAATGGCGTCCAAAAATTTTCATTTATGTATTGCAATCAAGTTGCAATGTATACAAAATCCCTATTACGTTAGAGTTTAGAGTTTGGAAGTTGTTGTCATCGTGTGAGGAATCCCAATTTTCTGGAGAAGTCCTACTATGATGGAATCCCCACTATAATGGGAATCCCCAATATGATGGGAATCCCCACTATGATGGAAATCCCATTATGGCAGAAGTCAAACCCCCCTTCCCCCATGATGGGCATGGGAATTCCCATTTGCTTTGGCAACAGTTGATTGGCTATACACGTGTTTAGAGATTATCAGTTCAACAGTTTCAACATGAGTTGTAGAAAACGTGATAGTGTTTGGCTTTCATTTACTGAAGTCAGAAAATAATCAGGAAAAGGTGTGAGGGCAAAATGTAAAAAATGTGGCTTTGAACTAGGTCAAGTTACCAGAATGAAAAATCACCTAGAAAAATGTAAAACATCAAGAATGGAATTTGAAGATAGTTAAGATTATGCAGGTAAAATAATTTATATATGAATCATTTGACTATTTATGTTTACTTGCTAGGAAAATAAATCCATGTTCATCTGGAACACTACTTTTGACTTGGTAATTATCATGAATAACTGCATTAGGAGAGTAAATTTGAAGAAAAGGGACAAATTCTCAGGTTTTTAATTGGCACTATAGATGAAAATTACTGTAACGTATTAAAAAATACACATTCTAAAAAATGCCACAGTGAGGCAGGGTTTGAAGACCATTTGAATTTTGGAGAAAAGAGCAACAAATCGTAGGGGTTAATAAATTATTCCTAAATCAAATTTTCACAGACATAACAAATCTACCTTAAACTTGTCTAATCAAAACTAACCTAAATTAATCTAACGTAATAAAACATAACCTAACCTTAACGAACCTAACCCAACATATTTAATAAGAGAGTAGATCTATAAACTTAATACTCTCAGGGTTACATTAGACAGTTTGAGTAGCAGAGCTACATGTATAACAGTTAGGGACCCATGAATTCGCAAAAGTTATTTTGTCCACTTTGTTTTACTACTTTACGTGCACAATATACAACCGAGCTTTATGGTTATTGGCAGCGTGTCTGTGTATACACATCTTTCATTTGAGTGTGCCAATCACAATAAGGTTACTGCAACCCCACACATCTGTGATTTGTATGTAGATCTGTAAGAATCGTGCGAGTCAGAACATCCAATCGTTGACCATGAAGCAGAGCTGCAGTCGTGCACGTAAGGTACTGAAACAGACGCAAAATTCTTTTGGCCAAATATAGAGGTCCCTAATAATAGTAAACATCATGGAACATTGACGGTGTAATGTACATTAAACATACGTAATATTTTTAACATGTGGTTGTCGGTTATGATATTTTGAATTTGTCTGAAATAGGATATTGAAATTTCTTGTTAGTGTTTGGTGGTTATTTGAAATTGCAACTTTCGCAACTTGAGAAATTCCATGCTTGAGATAATTTGTTATTTCAGTACTAAAGTCAGAAAATCCTTTAGAAATGGTTCGATATTTAACCCCTATTTTGGCATGTATCTGTACGTTGGCATATAGGCCTGTCACATATATTACAGAACAAAATTTTCAGAATCTACTCAATTTGGAACTGAGTATATCCAGAGTAGGCCTATATAAGCTATACAATAACTGAAGGTTAATTTCTGCTTTAAAACGCCTCAGAATTACAGGACATTCCATTTACATTTTTATTTTTACACAGTGCTTGTCCAGTTTTAATCTTCTTTCCATGTGATGCTTGTCCCGTTTACAGAAAAGTCATTTTTGGGAAGTGAACACTCACTTTTGAATGCTGGTGACAAGCTCATTACCATTTCAACCATGGAAATATGCCTATATGCCACCCAAACTATATCAACACAAAATTATTGCAAATATTTATTTTTCAGGTATTGTTGCAACTGCCGCCAGCACAGCTAGTACTTCCAAACATGGTTTTACAACATTAACTACATCTAGTGAAGACAATTAATTAAATTCAACTTTTCTCAAGAGAAAAAAGTTGCAACATCAATGGACTCAAATGTAGTTCAATCAACGCCTATGCAGAAGACGTCATTAGATCAGCAAGTTGTTCGTTTCATATTTGCAACAAATATATCTGTCCGTAGTGTTGAACATCCTCAGTTTGTGAAACTTATACGTGAACTCCGCCCAGGTTATACCTCTTCAGACAGAAAAGATATTGGTGGCCCATTACTGGAGACTATTTATGAAGAGGAACGGAAAACTTGTTCTCTTACTCTGAAGAATTAAACCGTCTGTCTTGAGTTTGTTTGATGGTTGGTAAAATGTCCACAGTGAATCAATATTTGTGTTACAGTTACAACCAAAATGGGAAATGTTTATTTAGTGGACACAGGTGATACACCTATATATGCTCACACAGCTAGTTATTTAAAAGAAGTAGCAACCAACAGCATAAAACAATGTGAGGAAAATTTTATGTGCAAGGTTCGTTTCGTTGTTACAGACAATGCTGCCAACGTTACAAAAATGCGCTCAATGCTAGAAAATAGTGAGGATTTGGACGTATGGTTGCTCAGTACATGTATTAAATTTGTTAGTAAATGACTTAAATGTTCAAAATATAACACAACATGTGATAAGTTTTGTTAAGTACTTCAGAAACAAACACTTTGCAAATGCATGTTGCAAAAAATATGATGCTCCAAAACTCGTCTGTTCAAGTGAAGTGCGGTGGAATACAATGGTAGGTTGCCTTGAAACATATATTAAAGGGTGGGCAACTCTCTTGCAGATTTGTGAAGAACATCGTAACAGTATTGGTAACACAGTGCAAAAACTGATTTCTAGTTTGACTCTGAAACACAATGTAGAGGACATTTTTATTCTTTTGCAACCTATTGCCACTGCCCTCGAAGAAGTGCAGAAAAACAGCTGCTCTATTTAAGACTCCGTACTTGTGAGGAAAAATCTTCAAATGAATATTGAAGCTACAAAGAATAAAAATGCCATAAGCAAATTTAAAAACAGATATAATATGGCATTAACACCTGCTAATTTTTTAGCTTATATGCTGGATCCTAAAGAAAAACTTCATCATTTGATGTAGCTGACGAAGAAAAGAAAATGGCGCTTGATTTTGCAAAATCGAAGTACATAACTAGCTCACTTCTTCCATTAGTTGTTATGTTTCAATCAAAAAGCTCACTATTTCAACAATTGCTCTTTGATAATGAGATGACATCAAAAGTTTCAACTTACGAGTGGTGCAAAAGCCAGAAAAATTGCACTGATAAATTCTATGACATAGTTTTTCTTTCCGTTGAACAGCTTCTTACAACACAAGCTTCTTCAGCAAGTGTGGAAAGAATCTTCTCATAATTTAGAGTAGTGCAATCAAAACTACGTAATCGATTAGGCACAGAGAAAGCATCAAAACTTGTGTTTTTTTTTTTTTTTTTTTTTTTTAGTGTTTAACAGTGATGTGTTGTGAAAAGCAAAATTTAAAAACTACGGAAATAATTACTGTTCAACATGAGAAATACAAGATAGTGAAAGAGAAAATTGCATACATATTTATAACAAGGGTGTGATTAGTACATCATAACTTTGGATATTATAGTATGTTGGACATTATTTCTACCATTTTGGCACTTGAGTAGGCCTCTATATCTAATAGTACTTATAACCAGCAGTTATTTAAATTGTAATAAAGTTGAGGGAAAAAAATACAATTTTCCAGATAGCATGTAAGCTTGTGGCTTGACTTGATTTTGGCTTGCCATTAAAAACCCTATTTGGTAAGTTTCATTCAAGTTTGAGTCAAGCCAATGCTTGCCATGGAAAGCTTGTTTCAAGCTTGAATCAAGCTGATTTTGCTATCTGGGTTGCTTCCCGTAAGTTGGTAATAGTTTTGAGTTTGTACAATAATAAAAACTGATGCATTCCAGATATTAATTATATTAAACATTGATAAAAAATGGTTCAATGAAAAAACCTGATTTAAACCAAAAAACCAGGTTTTTTGGTTATTTTTTATTTAAACCTGTTCTTTTTTTCAACCCTGGTTTTAACACAATATTTGAAAATTAAAAATAATGATATGTATTTTAAAATAAGTTATTAATATTTTGAACTTTTATTTCTTTCAGTAATGTTCCACTTAGAAACTCATAAAGAGTAACGATTGTATCGTTAAATGTTAGTAATGTGAGTAAATATTGAATCTACGACTCATTTTCAATGGCAGTAAGTGACATCCATTGATCAATTTCGTTAGCCGAAACAGTATCAATATTAAAAGCATTTTTAGCAAAAACAAAGTTTCACAGATATCAATAAAATATTGTTCATTATTTAAAGCAAATTCACGCTCTTAATATTGATTAATGCATTGTGAATATCTCAAAACCTGTAGCCATTACAGTTAAGAAAATTCCACTAATTCATTATACGTTGGGTAAGTGATTGTGTTTAGCATTCCGCTGAGAACAAACTGATTGAAGTCAGGAAAAATGCTGATTAAGAGGATGCGAAGATAAAATTGGGAATGACCTATGTGTAAAAATTTATAAGTTTATTTTACGTCTGTCAACAGAGAGACAATTAGAAACAGTGTACAACTGGTCACAATAACAAGAAATTAGATATGAATAGGAAATAGCCTTTGTTAAAAAACTATCCCATTACTGGGACGATTTTGAGAAACCATGAAGTACCGAAATCATAATGGCGGGAACTGGGAATCGAGACCGGCTCCTCTGGAATGCGAATCCATCGTTTTACCTTCGCGCTAACTCGCTAAATAATTTCCTGTAGGAAACGTATCGCTGGCTCTTCAGTCTGTAGTAGTTTACCACTGGGATTGTTTGTTTCTTTAGGTTGGATTGATGAAAACTGTACATTTATTTTTTGTATTTTCTACGAGGGAGTCAGACGCTTCGACTACGTCTCATGCACGTCGACTGGTCCCGATATCAACATGTCTCAGCGAAAATGCAGTATATATACATCGCCCTAAAATTAAAATCTGCTAGATCGTCTAAAAACGTATAAGCTGGTTTAGAGGACGTTGCTGTGTTTCTTTACCTACAAGAATTCTCGTCATCGATGACGGCCCTGGTATTGGGTCGGTGTGCATGTGACTTATCTGGCGGGCAGCGAGGCAATGGTCGACGTCAACCTCTCCTGCGTGGATGTCAGTGGGTTCGGGAATCATCTGCAACCTGGCTTCATGAAATTCGGCTAACGACTGTGAGCGTAAGGTGGTTGCCAGGCCTCCCTGGGACCACGTTGGAGTGACGTCACAGTTCGCAAGTTATGATTGGCTCCCTACACCATTTATAAACCTGGTGGCGCCTTCATAACATGGCTAGTTTACGAACTTGTCAATTTAAAGGAAAAGTACATGCACTAATTTGAAGACTTTGCATTAATAGGACACTTTTAAATGTAAAACGAATATTCACCCATCCCAATGGTTAAAATGTTTCGTGTGGGAAGAGGGTAAAGGAGAATCTACGGTTATAAAAACCGGCGCAAGAGTCCAGATCGGGGAGATTAGGCTCTCGTCGGGAAAGAAGATGTTTCTACGTACAAGTTAAGTTTGATAAAATGTGACTCTTCAGGCAAGACATTTACATGCGAGGGCACAAGCTATGTGAAATTGATGTGAGGGTATCACTATTATTTTTTATTATTTTATTTATTTTTTTTTTAACTGAGGAGTTGCAGATGTAAATGTTTCGGCACTTCAGGCAATACAATTACGCATGAATGAACAAGAGTTGTCGTTAGAATTAATTAAAACCGATTTGGAAATGTCAACGGTAAATAGTAGATATTGTGGTAATTTGTCATATATAATCATGTTTGTTGGAAAACGAGATGTCAAATGTATTAATTGAGCTGAAGATGTTTTCGTGCAAAGATTTTTTTTAAATGGAAAAAATATATTTTTATAAAATTTACTTTTATTTATATTACTGGGTGATGTGCTCTTTTTTCTTTCTCTCTCTCTCTCTCTCTCTCTCTCTCTCTCTCTCTCTCTGTCTTTCTCTCTGTCTCTCTCTCTCTCTGGTATGACCCGCTAAACCCTTGTCCATTAACCATTTATTTGGTTATTTAGTATTGCTCTGCTGAAGAAATGTAGGCCTACATACGTTATAGCACTGATAGTAAATTGTTCTTGTACCCACAGGTTTTTAGACGGGCTACGAGCCCAATGGTACGGAAAAAATCAACTGTTTACACTGAAAAATATATCCTAGCAGTAATTTTTTAAAAGTTTCCAACTCTTGGATTTTCACTTTTTTCTAGCTAATGGGAACTTAATTAACGTCCGCAGCTCCTGACTCATAGATCTGCATACATAAATTTACTATAGTCTGAAGTGTGACATACATGTTTCTATGAGGAAGTTACGAAATGCATACCGACATAAATTTTAGGATCAACTATTGCGGTTTTGTCATAGAATTGGCTACTAACCGGCATCTCAGCAAAGTAGACGTAGGCTGTTGCCACGGCAGAGCTGCCGTTCATCTGCACAATGCAGTCTCCATCTCGTGTCATGTTCTGCAGGTTGTCTAGGAAGCCGTTGCGTAGGGACAGCCAGCCATCGCTTTGCTGCGCAGTGCAAACCTTAATTGTAGTTGGCCTAGTGCTAGCTTTATAACTCTCAAATGAACTTGTATAAAAGCTTAGACATAAACTTTAAAATATAATATTTACAATTATGTCGACCGAGAAACATTGAACATTGTGTGCATATAATTAATACATTTACTAGTCATAACGACAAATAACTATACCAATAATGACAGGTTTTAAAATATGACTTATTACGATATACCTATACAATTTTTAACAACAAAATTTACAGTAATATTTTACTGTGACGAATTCATTTTTGTGAACTATAAACCAAACAACTTTTGCGTAAATTTTCTCGATTATAAAAACTTCTGCGGAGTATGAGAGATGCACCAAAGTTCTGTTTCTTTTTGAAAAATTACAGAACGAAAAATTTATTTTAAATTTAACAATAATCTTGTACAGTGTACCGAAAATATTTATAATCGTTAGAAGTTACAAAACAGGTTTATTGTAAAATTTTAGTACGGAGAAGTTATTTTGAAAGGTTTTGTAAAATTGTGTACTGTAAATACACATTTATATATGAAAATAGTAACTAGGCGAGTCACTAAAATTTTATCTTAATAGGATGAAAGTAGTTTGTGATAACGTGTTCACTTATGTGCAAACTTACTACAGAGTTTTACATGGTTTTCGTAAAAAATTGAAGACATTATAATCCTTAATTTTATATCATCTTACTTGTTTCATAGTTATGATTTGTTTATTCTGATGTGGTCACGTTAGTTCAGAGATTAGTTATTTATTGGAATTCCTGGTAGATTTACAATAATTGTTATATTTTTAAAAACAATCAAATTTTAATTTAACGAAAAATATTATTATTCTCTAATATATATGTATATGGTTATATATATAAACATATACATATATACACATAAGTTATATATGTTTATATGACGTAATTTTTGTCATTTAAATAGACCCCATAGTTATTTATATTTTTCAATCAAAATTATACAAATATTAATTTAAACTCTAGTAATTTTAACAGCTAATAGCATAAATTTATGAAGGTACCATTCATACAAACACACTTAAGAAGTTTTTGTTACATAATAATTAATATCTTTTGTAGTTTACGAGTTTAACATAGTTCATAACTACATTTACGTTTTTAGTTATACCGAACATGGAAATTGTTAGAACATACATGTTAAATTATAATCGTCGATGTTCAGTCGTGTTTAACTGCACCACTTTTGTATAAAATATTTTCTGCATTGAGAAGGGTAGAGCATTGTTACAGGAAAAAAAATGGTACGAACAAAATTATGGGGACAAGTTGACGAGTGTTTAATGAAAACTAAAATAATCTACGCTACATGTCCATGGTTTTCAAGGTATTTTAACAACTCTGTAAAATATACTATAGCAGTGTTGGCCTCACAGCGATGAACAGAAAGTCAGGTGTGACGTACTTGTAAGCTAGGCGAATATAATATAACATTACGTCGTTATCCTTGCCGTGGACGCAGATGAAGCATTGGCTAGAGCACTAGTCTCCCAGTAATGTGTACCGGGTTCAATTCCCGGCGGGATTGGTCCCAGGATTTTTACGTATGGTCGCGGACGATGCCACTGATCTGGGGGTTTTCTCGAAGATGTCACGTTTTCCCACGATTCTTCATTTCGGCGCTGCTCCATACTAACATTATTTCTCCCTCACCTGCACTAAATGCATAGATGTTGAGTTCTGACCAATGTGATAAACGTAATTTAAATAGGATGCTCTTTTTGTGTGTTGAAAGCATACTGAAAATATATTATAAGCCCATAACTCGCGTTTTACAGGCGGCATCAAATACGCATAATGCTCTTACTACATACTTACATAGTTACTTTCCACGTAAAATAATAATTGTTGAAGTAAAATTTAAAATTTTCAGTCGTTAACGCGACTTCAGGTAGCGTAAAAATGTTTATTTACACGTAACTTAGTCCTACACTCTCGTATTTACGTAACTGTAGTTTTATCTTATCGCATTCTTTTGTTTTCTTTACGTTAATTTATTTTACAAAATGCTCCTTAAATGTCGTTTCGAGAAATTTGAATATACGTGTAAACAGTTCGATTTATGGAAGGTTTTTCGTTTATAATATTATGTGGGCTTAGGCCCTACGTCAATGAAGTTGTGTTTCAAATTATAACGAGCCAAAAATAAATAAAATAATTGATGAGCCTAGTTTACACGAACGTTAACATTGCTAATTACACGAATTTTCAACAACGTAATTAACAATGTACCAAAAAAGCTTGAAAATTTTTGACTCTATCATGTTATCCAAATTGTTGTCAACATTCTGTTATTAACTTAGTAAATATTTATAAAAAAAAGTATTAATGTCAATAGTTACCAACATTTTGTTGAAAACATGTGCTAGCTACAAAAGTCATTAATTTTAAAAATAAATTAATAACATTGTCATCAACACTGTTAATAACATTACTTTCACGACCCATTCCAGGGCGGTATAGAACAAAGTATGTTGATAACAATTGTTACTAGCAATGTTATCCACAATATTGTGGACATTCTTGTCATCATGATCACTATTAACATCCGTTCATCATTCTTACAACTTTGTTAGTAACACTCGTGTTTGCAGCTATGTTAATAACACATTTTCTATTAGCATATCTATAAAATAGTTTATCATTGCTTAGAATTTGTTGATAACACTTTTGTTACTAACATTCTTGTAATGAACATTGTAACTGTTATATTTTCGGTGTAAACTGGGTTTAAAACATTTAATCACAACATCAAATATTACTTTTGTCAAAATTATTCTCGATTTTTATGGAAAATTCGGAAGAAAATATTTTAATAGGAAGAATAAATTTAAATATTAGCAGTGCTACGTAAATAGTTTGAAAAAACTAAAAGCCCTAGGGACAATATTATTTAACATTTTGATAACCTTTTTAACCGTATAGTGAGCATACACAACACATTTTAATTTGTAGGACTATTATAAAAATACAACTTATTGAAAAAAAAATACTTTTTCAATTAATAAGTTCATTGATAATATACTGGCTGTAAAAATGCGTACTTAGGAAAGAGCTGATTATATTTTACGAAGTTACTTTTAATGCCAAACTATGAGATCGCAGCAGCCTTTATTTTCTCGACAGAATCAGTGATCTGTCTAGTATTATATTCTAATGCACTTGCATCCCTCTTTATATGGTTGGAAGCTCAGTAGATTGTAGTGTTACCTTGGTGAGCTCTTCATTTGCATCCGGCAAGGCATACACTTCGTGCATGTTCTTGTTGGCCTCTTGCAACAATTCGCCCAGATACTGTCGGAAATCGACAAGGCTGAAAAATTACAACAAAAGAGAAGCCAGGACATATGATGCAAGCAGGAAAAATTAAATGACACAATTTTTGTATGTATATTTACAAAGAAATACTTATATTTACTTATTACGAGAAGATGTGTAAAGAAAACTGATCTTTATGAAAAAAATATCCACAGTGTGCCTCACATCGAGTTTGACAATGATTTTTTCATACTCCCCCTGCTATGCTGAATATTCATGCTCATTGTTTTCTTAATAGTCTATGAATTAGAATATACTTAACAAATTATTAAAAAAATCACTGATTAATGACGTACCAGCTTCAACAATTTAAGTCAGAAAAGTCTTAGTACCCGGTGAATACTAACTTATTCCGGTTTATAACGCATATATTCGAAAAATTAATTTGTCAGACTGGATTTTTTGTTTTTAAGCTGTTGTTTAATTTGTTGAATTTCCTTTATCGTTAATCTGCAAAAAACCATTGGTTATCAGCGAACATTTTATGATTTCCCAATTAAGTGACCTCACAAGATATTTGTTCGAGTCACACTTTGTAACAGTTAGAAATAAACTTTTATTAAAAATTAACCTTAAAATTGTAGTTGAAACAGTTTTGAATTACTACAAACTATTTATAATATAAAATAGTTTTACTGTTTCATTAAAATATATAGTTACATTAATTTTTACTGGCAAATTTTTAATGACCGCAAAACGCAAGTAAGTACCAGAGTAATAAGCAATAAATTACTCTAATAGCATCCAAATGTACTGATTTGAAGTTTTTGAACTAAGCATTTTTAGTTGAAAATATATTTCAAGACAATTACAAAAATAATAATTATGATTTGATTTGCTTGCTCCAAGGTGAATAATTAATCTTCTAACGTTTGTGGCGTGTGGTTCGCCACATGCTTATTTTGATTGACTTGCAGTGGTTGCCAGTGGTTGTTTGCCGATTATGTATTTATGGGAACTTGTTTGTTGGCGTGATATCCGAGAAGAGCCGAAGTACGAGGGACTATTTGCTTGCGCGGAGTGGTGCGGGGTCTGCTGGATTCTCCGAGCCTTCCTACGGCGGTGTTCGTGGGCCGTCAGTTAGTGACTGTTCTGCGACTGTTGGTGTACGTTCGAGTTGTTGCGGCTTCGCGGGGGTGACGAGAGGTATGTGT
>PNEQ01009607.1:0-26613 GCA_003012365.1 Medauroidea extradentata
TTCATCATGTTTCGGATGTGCTGGCAGTCACGTCGGCCACCCTCGAAGGGTTAAGACGCAGTTGGGACAGGTATCTATGACGTAGGTTAGGCGGGTTTCCCACTATGAGCCACCCGGGCTTTGAGTCATCGGCCAGCTCTCAAGGTGTTACGAAACAGCCGCCGACCACTGGCCTCCAGGAACATGGCACGCAACATTATATTATTGGCTCAGAGGCTTCCAGGGAATGTCAAATAAGTCAAAAGGCAATTGTGAAAGTAACACGAACATATAGTTGCTGGAATTCTAGTGTGAGCGTACAAGAAAACGCGAATATTTTCGGGTCCCTACTTTACTAGCACGCCTGCAGTTCTGCTACGTTTTTATTGGCCGCTAGTTTATTTTGGAAAAGCTTTCCTCATTTCAGTGTATCTATCAGAATAACGTTGCTGTGAGACCACACGTCTGTTATTTACAGTAATGTAATAACACACCTAAGAGTTTACTAGAGCCAGCGACTGACCGTGAGGCAGTGCTGCACATAAAACCCTGAAATAAACTGATGCAGGAATGTTTCATCAAAATACGACTCCTTAGTTACAAAAGGCCCTTTCACTCGATCAAATTTTCCTTAAATTTTCTTTCAAATTTATCGAATTAAATTTCTTGAATGTCATGTGACACTATACTGACGTCATAACCGTGGGCATTTTGTCTTTCAATTTATTGAATGTCACGAATTTCGTTTCGAACATGTGTGTAACTTTATTGAATCAAAATATTTAAGGAGAGAAAATAGGTTTCTCCAACATTATTAGTTCTGTTTGCAAAATATACCATATTAAAAATAACTACGAGCATTATTTATTTTAAATATTATACGCAAAAATTAGCAAAAAAAATTATATTGGTTAAATCAAGTAATTTTGTGTCGTGCAGGGTTATTAGATAATTATAAAATATCTACATTATATTTTTTCTCCGTAATTTGTTAATAAATTGTGTGGTAACTTTTCAAGTGATACCTTCAATGTTTATTGAATAATGTTTCTTGAATTGTCATGCGATTCAATAAATTGAATTCAAGGAATTGAATTGAATAAATATTTGATCGTGTGAAATGGCCTTAAGGGTGCGCGATTCACCTCAGTTTTCAACGTCTTTTTTATTTTTATATTTGTACCAGAATTTTTTTCTTGTTTAAGACATAAATTGTGCTTAAATCTTCCTCTTAGAAAATTTTTGTTTCTCTCATAGTTTTTGTGTAATGAGTCGTAAACGTCAAAATTTACACCTTACGGTTTTATGTACGCCACGAAAACGAACCGAAAAAATTCACAGTGTATAACAATGTTGTAGGCTGTGAATTGACACATATAAAAACAGAAAAAAAAATTTTTTTGTACCATTTAAAAAAATTTGTTGAAATTTTTTAATTTTGATTTTAAAATTCAGCATTTTTTAAATACAAATTTTTAAAAAATGTTTTTATGTATGTCAAATAATAACCTACAACATTGTTATACGCTGTGAATTTTTCGGTTTGGTATGTCAGTTGATTTTAGTGGCGTACATAAAACCGTAAAGAGCAAATTTTGACGTTTATGACTCATTATGCAAAAACTATGAGAGATAAACAAATTTGCTAAGAGGAAGATTTAATCACAATTCATGTCTAAAATAAGAAAACAAATATCTGGTACAAATATAACAATAAGAAAAGACGTTGAAAACTGAAGTGAAACGCGCCCTTAACCAATGTGTCTCAAGAAAGTAACTACTCGGTTCTTACGCGCCTCGCCAACCAGTAAATCGCATTACTTAAAATAGTGGCTGACCTTGTCGCGTTACTTAATAACACTTTAATTTATAACCGAAATTCTACCCACCTAGCTGCAGCAAACAAGTTTAATTGGGAAAATTTTATCATTAAATTAATTCTCAACGGAAAAAATAATTCAAACATAAAGCCTAAAAGAAAACGTTTTCTACCTTAACTTGTGAAGTATACTGCGATAATACGATGTTAATATAAATATTTTTTTTAGGATTGCATAAGTTGAAAAAATACTTCAATTTTGACGTTTACGTTCTGTTTAAAGTCTGTAGCTACAAACTTAGTTGTCACAGCCCGCCTGTAACAAAAAGGCACGATTCTTTCATAGTTTAGTCGCGCAAAATATCGACGTACGTACTTCCAATTATCTCATGTAACTCTTAAAATGTAAGTATTTATAATTTCAGGCATTATTTTTTTTATAAAACAATACAATTGAAAAATAATATTTCATTTAAATTAATTAAAATAAACTTTACTACACTTTAATTTCATGAAAGAATTGCTAGAATATGTTATAATAATATTAATAAAGAAATTACAGAAAAAATCTGTATTTTTTTCGTTTGGTTATTATAAATTGTGCTAAATGATGTTTAGTATCATTCATTTAAATTAAACAAAATAAACTTTACTACACTTTAATTTCATGAAAGAATTGCTAGAATATGTTATAATAATATTAATAAAGAAATTACAGAAAAAATCTATATTTTTTCGTTTGGTTATTATAAATTGTGCTAAATGATGTTTAGTATCATTTATGAACATTTTAGAAAAATTTTGAAGAAAGGAATTATTTCACAACATTGTTTGAGTACACCTTTGTGCCTCTTTACCTCGGTGCTCTCCCCCTCCCCTTCGTCCTTTAAATACGTATTTTTTGTTAGAATCATTCGCTGGTCCACGCATAACTCACCAAAGTTTCATCCAAATCAATACATTACAGACACACACACACACACATACATATATATATATATATATATATATATATATATATATATATATATATATATATATATATATATATACACGTACACATAAGTTCATAATGCTCGCAAACTAAACGAATTAATGTATGACCATCACTAACCGGTTTCAGTTGTATGACGACAAAATATATTGCAAATGCACGTTTAAAAAAGCCAGAGCATATAGTTACGGTACTTTTTTTTTTTTAACTAACGACGAATTTTCGACACTGCTTATCTGCTCAAAAGAAGATATCACAAACAACTGTATCACCATACCAGATTTCACTATCACATCTTCTTTATGTACAGGCAAGGAATGTAGTCTTTCACAGATCACAGCCGAAACCAAACATTTACCTAGGGATATTTACTAAGGGTATTTACAGATATCAGTCAATACGTTCATTTTAATACCCAGCAGTGAATATATAATTTTGCTTGTTTATATAGCCTGTAACGTAGTTTACGACTAATATATAGTGACTATTTTTGATAGTTTCGCATAATTTTTGTATTTATTCAAGGACATGTTTAAAACTGCTTTACAAATTCGCTTACGGCGAAATATGGTGCAATAACTAATAAATAATAATAATAATTTAGTTCGTTGTAGCTGGCTGCTATGTTTACGAATCTCAATGAAGTATTCCGTAAAAGTTTAATAATACGTGAACAATCCTACCAACTTTCGCGAACTGGTTGAACTTGAGTATTTCAACTTTGCTGAGGGCTTGATGTCTCTAGCTGCGTAGCTTTAAAATGCGGGATTACAGACAGATACAAATTTTGAACTACTGAAATCCCAATTGATAAATCTTGCAAATACAAGGTGTTGTACGTATAACTATTTTTTTTTTTCAGAATTACATCGACGAAACCAATAGCTTTCAAGAAGATGTGTATTAAAGTATACAACAGCCGTTTATTAGCTGCTCGCACACAAAGTGAAGTGAGCCTGCATTTAGTTACGTACTTATTATAGGCTCGTCGACTTTAAGATGAAGTCAACTAAATAAACGGGAAATTGTGAAAGAAGCACGAACGTACAGTTGATGGAATTCTAACTTGTGCCTGAAATAAAACGCGAATTTTTCAGCTCTCTACCAACAGTTCATACCAAATAAAAACAAGGCTGGAATCGGTAATGACAGCTTTGGCCTGGACTGATTTCAAAGCACTATTGGACACCAAAACAAATTAGGGAGTGCCAAGAATCAAATCTGGACTCTATTGTATGCAAGTCCAGTATTCCCCAGTTTTTGTCTCTTATTTGAAATATTTCATAACAATTCAAGTCACGGTGTCAAAGTCAGTCACGTAGCAATGTTTCCTGACAATCCTTACTCTGTTTGCATCAAAGAATACGCATGTTGTCCAATATTATATTAATAATATTGGATATGAAAATTTGTAGAGACCATCTCTGACGAACACAATTTTACCACTAGCAAGAACTAGGAATCGAACCTAGAACTTATCGCGCTGTATGCAGGTGCACTGACTGCAGAGGCCAGCTACTGTGCCGCCTCTCTCAGTAATAACCAACGAAATTATAAATTGTTGTAAATTTAAAAACAATAATATATCCGGTGCTATACCTAAGCTTGATAACTGCAATGTTACACAACCCGGCTGTACTACAGATCGTAGCAAACACTAGAGCCAAACATTGTCACTAGGTATGGTCCACGGCTATGTTGAAGTCTAACGTGGCCGCTATGGACTGAAGTAAGACCGTGTCTCGTTCGTAACTACTAAATCTGCAGGCATATGAGAAGGAGCCGGTATCTCTCAGTAACTACATAACAACACACAAAAATGTGAAAGTAAAATAAAAGTGTAACACGTAGTCAAGCAAAAAAAAAAAAAAAAAAAAATTATTTTTGGTTTTATGGTAATCTCAAAATGTTGTAATGTTTTTTTTTTTTTTTTTTGCTTAAACTGTATTTTGTAAACCACAAAACAAAATGCGGTTAGTTACATTTTTAATTTACCGTTTCTAGCCCAATGGTTTCGTGTGGCGATAATTTTCGATGGCAGTATCGTTAATAATTGTAGACTTTTAACACTAATTAATGCTTTTTAACTATAAGTAAACCTTATAATGTTAATTTTCAGTATTGAACATTATTTTGACTTGTTTGAAAACACAACTAAATTATTGCATTGCAGCTTCGTCAAAGAATTTATAAAATTCTTGAAGACGTTAAGTTATCCGTCAATCAAAGTACCCTTCTCTGAGAAATACAACACCAGTATGTAACCTCGTCATTACTAATTACTTCAGCGTTAATAATTTCTAATGGCTGCTGGTTTGTGACACGGAGAACTAAACAGGCAATGTAATATGAGGCCAAGGTAGAAGCATATAGCAATGTTTCTTGTTTCCACATCTTAAGGGCGTTCAAGTGGGATAAAATTATAGTTTTATATTTGTATAAAATAGAGTTAGATTCGTAGAAATTATTTGAGGGTTCTACATTTTCCTCTTACGAAAAAAATTTAGCTCAGCCAGTTTTCCCATATTTCAAAGTCGAAATTTGTATACACGTATTTACTTCATGCAAAACTTGAAAACCAGTCAACATAAAGAAATAAGAAAAATCACATCAAGACTGCATGGCACGGCCTATGGCTTGACGCATATAGAAACCCTTTACATAAATATTTTGTATTTAAAAAAATTTTTAAGTAATAAAAAATTAGCGAAGTTTTAAAAAAAAAATTAAGTACAAAACTTTTTTATAAAAGGTTTCTATATGCTTCAAGCCGTTAAACGTGGCATGTAGTTTTGATGTGATTTTTTCCATTTCATTATGTTGACTGGTTTTCAAGTTTTGCGTGAAGTAAAAATATGCAAATTTAGACTTTGAACTAACATTATGGAAATACTGGCTGAGCTAAATTTTTTTCGTAAGAGGAAATTATACTCTCAACTAATGTCTACTAAGCTAACCTTATTTTATATAAATATAAAGCTACTGTTTTTTCCCCACTTGAACGCCTTTAAATACTTGCGTTTCATTGTAACGTAGGTCATATTCCAATTAATTTATGTAACGAAGCACGATTTATTGTTACAAAATAAAAAATATACACTTGGTGTTAATATTTCGTTGTCAGTTTGTATGAAAGTCTTATTTTTTATGCTAAATACAGACCACAGTTCTGATTCAACCGTATAAAGGAACACTTAAAATTTTCCAAATAGCCAGCGGGATCACGGCCAAGATTATGTTTACTATGTACACAATGTGCGGTAATTTTTGCAATAAGTAGGCTACATGTTTAATAAACGATAAATGTGCTCATTCCAGCAACTCAAGTAACTGATCCTCTTTCACTTTATCGTATCTTAATGACTGTACTGACTAATGTGGTCCCTCGGCTTGTGAAACTCGCTTTTATAAGGGAAGAGTCAATTTGCTGTCTTAATATTTGTTTGTCCACTGCTCTTGTTGATGTGACAGATCAAACAACGTCATATAAATGACAAAATACACAGTTGTTGCAAGTACTCAATAAACCGCAAAACTACTGGGTACAAGCTTGTGTAGACGTATGCAAAGCTAATAATCCTATACATTTACTAATGTCAAATATGTATACAATTCGTATAGTTTAAACACACCTTCTAATATAAATTGTGTTTGTAAACTTGACTACAGACTGTACATTTTCCAAAGATTGTTTCAATACGTAATTTACTTAATTGCCTAGAATTTAGTGTGTACAGTTATTGTCAGGCTAATCAACTACTTTCAAAACGATAGTAATATTAAATGCAGTATTTGTAAGTCTATTTCACAAATAACTAAATTGTCAATAATATGACCGTTATTAATTTTGTTGTCAATCTAAAATAATGATTTTACTTCATAGACATTTATGTAAACAGTCCTCTGAGATTCAATGAAAGTGTTAAAAGTGATATACAAATGTAAGCATTCACAAGGTTATCAAGAAATTTTACGTGAACAAATTAAATGGGTTCTTTTTACTGGAAAACAGGAGCAGTAAAAAGGTATATTTAATGTCAAGTAGAGCCACGATTTTGTTGCGAAAAGGTTTTTGCAACATGTTGTTTCAGTGTCTCGCGTGCACCTCGGCAGCTTTACTTCATGGTTATTAGCAGCGTGTCTTTGTTCAGACACGTCCCTCATTTGACTGCACCAATAACAATGAGGCTATTGTGACGTAATACGTCTGTGATTTGTCAGTACAACCTCAAGACGTGTAACAGTTAAGACGTCCAATCACTGACCATGAAACAGAGTTGCGGATGTGAACATAAGGCATGGAAACCAAATGTTGCAAAAATTTTTTCGCCATAAAATCGTGGCTCTAGTCATAGGTTCTCGTCCGCAACTAGTTTGTAATGAATTTTGCACTAAAAATCAAGGCATATGAAACAATAAAATGGAAAAGTCGCAGGGTCACATAAGTATTTTAGTAAGCCAGGTAAGTTTTCCGCATGCCCAAGGGAAACACAATATTTGTTACAAAGTAATAAGGTCTAAATCCGAACTAGTACACACGATATAATTTAGAACAATGTTAAAGAAAGATACAATGAAAACATGTCTTATACTAAATGAAGAATGACTGGGTTTCACCAATTATTTGAAGGTGTTTGCAAGTTATAGGCCTATTTATTTGAAAATTTAAATATAAGTGAGGTGTTACAAGAATAAAAATTTCAAGGCGTCAGCCTATACACGGACGTTAGAAGAATTATTTCGTTTGTTGTGATTTTCTTCTGTTTCTTTGAATAAAATACATGCACATATGTACACATACACACAAGCTTATGTCCTACTACGGTTAAAATGTTCCACGAGATTTTGTAAAGGTATTGCGCAGTACGACGCAAGTTATTTTCTCTCTCGTAACAAAGCACAGGTTGAGAAGTGACCTTAAAGGGCGTATTATCGATCCAGGTCTCTGCTTCGAATCCTCCCTGACAATCGTGCGTGACAGCGAAAGGGCGTGGCCTATGAACGCCCTGTCACTTCTTTTTTACGTCAGTCAAGAGGGTCGAAGTTGCGACGAACACGCTCCTCTCGGACGGATTTTGACCCGGTAAGTAAGAGAATCTGATCTCTCGCGCCTAGCCTCGAGCTGACGTTCATTCAAGCATTGCACAGGCTTGTCGCGAGCAGTGCTGACAACATAGAATACTGGTCATTACCTACATCTGTAACGAAACTGCGTTAATTTCTGCGCTGAAATTTTACAATTAACACAAATTTCCTTACATGTAAGGGTTAAGAACTACATGTGTGTGTAAGGAAAAACTACCGTGTGTGTAACACATAAGGGAAAAAACAAGCAAGGAAAATGTTTTAACATGTATTGTTAAAAATTACCTGACATATGCGCTGAAAAAAAAATTACTAGTAAGAAAATACGTATCATTTACTAAGGGAAAAATCACCCATTTATTAAAAAAATAATACTGAGATACATTTCACTGAGCACACTTCACAGAACCTCAGTCAAGATATTTAAATTTACACCGGAAAATAATACAAAACCACGGTACTTTGGAATTTTAGTTCAACACCTAACCAGTAAAATACTATGGATTGTTGAAGAATGTTCCGTTTTAAACTAATGTTATTCTGGTATCTTCCTATCATAATGTATCGCTTTGTATCAAACCTTCCGTTGATGTTTGGTTCGCTCGGCACGCCGAACTTTATAATTGTGAAGATAACTCTGACTTGTTCGCGAAATTCACTGCAGTTTTTAATATTTTTTTTTTCATTACAGTGTGGTAATTTCCAGTTCATGTAAAGAAAAATAAGTCTGCCATAAAATTAGTGAATATTACCTAACACTTGCCAGGTAAAGTGACGTATAATGTTACAGTGTTCATAGCGATCAAAATATGAAATAATAAGTCTGTAGTTGACGTTGTGAATTCCCGTTCAATACGTTTAACAATTGTTCAGTTGAATAGGTTTGAAACTCCACCGTAAGAGGCGCAGTAAGAATATTACATATTTCACCCTCCGTCGTTTTCTTTTCACAGCTATTCTGTTTGGATCAAATTTTAAGCAAAATATATCATTGTATTACCAGATCAAAATTCAGTTATATTTTCTGTTACGTCCTATTTTAGCAATATTTCCTCTTCAATTATTGCATTTTGGAATTCTTAGAGTAATTCTTCTATTCATTATATTCGTCCTTTTCAAAGCTCAGCTCAATGTGTAATATTCCGAGTGAAAACTGGCAAGAATAGGCAATAGGCAACTAAACCTGACATAGTTGTATGTTTGTGATGTATGCTAAGTGTTCGTGAATACTTTTCAATCTATCTTCTTCGTATTAATGTAAGGCGGAACTCTACATATCCCTTGAATTTGATTGGATTGCAGAGTGTTTAACCTACCAAAAGAAAACATAGTTAATGCACTGTCTGGATAGTTCTTTGAGTGTACACACGCGAACCAAACAATACTATTATTCTTTGAAACATGTAAAGAAAAACACACTGTTCAACACTGCCGGGTATTAAATAATGTAAATAGGATACAAACTAACCTGCGACAGAGATTAAATTTGAACATAGCCTGAGAGTCGTTTTCAGCAATATCATGTGTTCATGTCTCAATGTAGAAGTAGAAAGAAATACTTACACGCCAGTTCTGTGCCTTGTACGTAGTGGTGAATGGGCATTTAATGGCGTAAGAATTCAGTCCTTGTTGCCATTTTCTTCCAACTTTTTAACGTGCAGAAAAGTTCCCGGCATCCAAACATTTTAGAACTTGCTCTTCGTGATTTCACATGAACATGTTTAATATTTAGAGTGTATTACTCATCAATAGAAGACGAATACGTAAATTATATCATAAGAGTAGTTAGATAAGTCTGTACAGAACAAAATGGAAAACGATGTGCTCTGGTTAGTTGACACATTTATTTGTCGTATACGCTGCAATTAATTTTTCTACGTTTATGCGTCCGAAATTGTTAATTAGAAACTCAGCAATATGTGAAAACGTTTACTTAGGAAATAAAAAACAAATATATATCGTTTTGTCATTGTTTAATGTTCTGTAACTACGCAAATAAACAGAAGAAAATAATTTTCTTAGCTTTTACATATGGGTGGGTTAGTTTCCAAGTGGTGTAAGTCCCAAATTATCGGAAATGGACTTACGCCACTACAGAATTGCCTGCAGTGAGGTCTACATACTTACCACATGTTGTGCGTCCTAGTCCACTACATTTTACATTGCATTACATATTAAATAACATAATCACTTAAGTTTAATACAGATACAAACTTTAAATTTTCTCTCCTGAAATATTTGCATTTTGGACTTACACCACTTGGAAACTAACCCACCCATATGTCGCAGTGGTCAGGTTCGTTACGAAACCAAATACTTTGGCACCTAAAATGTTGCTTTTTGATGAATATTTTTGTTCGCTTAAAATAAATTATCATTACAGTGCCCCACAGTTTATATTGTTGTTAAGCTGTTGGATGTCCAAGCATTAAAAGTAATTTTTATATCTGACATGAAATGGTTTAGTGGGTGTTATTTTCAGTTTTATTTTTTGTGAAACACTTGTAAGTACTGTGCATTTTCCAACTTGATGTTAAAATGTCACAAAAATATCTGTCAGTTTTGTAAAGTATTTTAGGCCTTAAACAACGTATAATATTAATATTTATCACCAAGTTTAGTCAATTGATTTAAAATCGTTCAGTAGTGGTCAGACTTCTTAGTCACAAAAATATTTTTTTGTGTCTAGCTCCATAGTTTGTTGTTTTATAGTATACCGTATTTCCCGAAGCCTGCTTTGTCAGTATATCATTTATGTCATAAAATATGAATGTTTTCCCTGTATATACATTTTCGTATATTTCCATTTACAATAAATATTTTTTAATTCATAAACTAATTTTTTTGTACGCAATCTATTAAAAACTGATTTGGCAACTGTAAATATAAATAATAACCGAACACTGACTATGCTCCATAACAGATCATCCTTGGTGTTTGTTGGCTTACAGAAACCTAATTAAAATGTAGCATAATTCAGATTTTGATTTTAAACAGTTTTTTGAAATCACTCCATGCTAACGCTGGGATGGTCTCAAATGCAGGCCATTTGTGGTTCTACGTCTCTGCTGACTATATAAATTATTGAAACGGTTAGTTTGTAATTTTTGAAAACACTGCTCAGCTTTATTTACACTAAAATCAACGTATTTTCACAGAAATACAAAAATATTTATTTCAATAGTTAAGTAAATGTCGGAGTTGTAAGTTGAACTACTTCTGCTAAAACAAATACTAAAAATATCCACATGTTCAGCAATGAAATTATTTAGAGTGAAAGAATTACCACTGAAATACTTCGACAAATCATTTGTAACTACACGAAGCAAATACTTTGTACTTGAAACAAATTTAAAAATTTTTAAAAGTATTTTTAAAAGTATAGCCGATTCCAAGAAATAAAATTTAAATTCTTGAATCATTATTTGTGTGGACATTAAATTATTATTTTTAACTCAGCGTTGTTAATTTCACTATGAATCATACTTTGTTATCAACGAAAAATATATTTATTTCTATTCGTACAAGCTGACACGAGTGAAAATGCGACTTAGGCATGCAGTGACGCGTAAACTAAAATTGTAAATTTTTCCAACTTGAGGAACAATTTACTAAATGTGTTAAAATTCAGCACTGCTTAGAGAATTGGCTTGGCATTCGTTGTAATGCACCCTTTCATAGCAATGCACCTTTTTCCATTTTTTCACAGGCTTTTTTGGGTATACCATTCAGCGCTGTACCAGATTTTGTCCCTTTCTCACATATATTGCTATGTACGTGTATATACACACATAATATGTTTTGGCAGAGACATTAAATGGCGCGCACACAACAATATCTCACCAACGTTTGATCGTTGTCGGACGAGTAGTACAGGAACGCAAACGTCACGAACAAACATTAATATTACGGATTGTATTCAAACAGTTTGTATTGTACTCTACTCTGTGCATAGTTGTGGAAAAAAAAGTTGAGATGTTTTATTTTTACCGGCATTTTCGAAGTGTGACGATTGTTTAGTAGTCAACGATAATTTATTTTTCATTCTATTTTACAAATAGTCTTGAGGCCGGATACTGGCAAGATAAGGTTAATGCGTGCAGGCGCGGTGATAAAGCGCATGTTTGCATAAACATTGATTTACCTCGGTGCTGCCTCATAAAAGTGCCAACTCCATCTCTCTACTACTCTCTCGTTCAAGTGCCTCGGGCCTCGTCCATTGGTCGCTGGCTGTTATGTCCCGTCGTAAATCCACGATGCTCTCCTTCGCACATGGGATTCGACATTTAAGAATCGTTTACCTCCCACGTAAAAGCGCTGTTTATCAACTTCAGCGGTCATAAACAAAAAAAAAAAAAGAAAACATAAATCAGTAAGTTATATAGAGTGCATGCTAAAAACAGAGGCGACAACCTAACCTAGCGACACGCCTAGTAGTGGTCACATGAGTTTATAGTATCTTGTCTATGTAAGTTAGGCTTGTAACCAATATGTTCATGTCAAAAAAAGTTTAGTTAGTAATTCTATGTTCTGTCATTTGAAATATGTTTAAACTAAATATGATTTGTGTTGTAATAGTTACAGGCATCGCATAGTTTCACATACTCTTAATTAGGCCTACATTCATAAAGCGTGCTTATAGAAATATTTTACAGCTTTAATAAATATGTGATCTGTGCAATTTAGGACAACAAAGAAATCATGTCAAATTTCGTATGTGGAATTGTTGGTAAATCAACTTTTCAGGTATGGTATTGGGTTTAATGCGGTAGTACTGTATTAATATTAACGCTGGTAGCGATAAGTGATTACATGTCACACATTTTTACGTCTGTAAAAAGGTGTAGCTACTGATGTGATAACAATTTTTGAGTGCCGATAAAGCACAGTTTGTTAACAAATTCGTGGAGTTTATTTAAAATGAATTAATATGTTTTTTTCACAATGGGCGTAACCTTTGCGTTTTCGTTAAGTATTCTGTGCATAACGTAGTCGCAATGTTTTTCAAGAGATATGTGGGTCTTTGTGCTCGATAGGTTGGTTTTACAACGGGTCTCAAGTGACTACAGCATACATTTAGATCACTTGGACCCGAGTTTATTTGTTTCAGCGCAGCGCTGAAGGTCACTGATATATCCACAGAAAATTGTTATAAACACAAAATATTGAGGGTATACATCTGCTTGTCCTGGAAGATGCCATGCAGTGAGGCCCTGCAATGGAGAAACGCCGGAACTAGAAAGACAGGGAAGACGGCAGATCTCCGAGAAAACCCGCTGGTCAGCGACATAATCCAGCATGATTCCTATATGCGATAGTTAGTGGACACGTCCTCGCCGGGAATCGAACCCTGGACGCCTTGGTGAGAGGCGAGTGGAATGGCCACTGCGCCAACCGACGTCCGAGCAAATTACTGATCACAGCGGCAGAAGAATGCTGCATAAAGGGACTCCTGGGTTCAGAGTAATGTACTAAACGCGAACATGGGTAGCATTTAACGGCGCTGCCTACCTACGCGTGAGAGGCTCAAAAGCGACGGAGCAGTAAGGTCGACCTTGAAGCGCGCATCAAATGCCGCGTCGCCTCAATGAGCCAAGCGCTGAACTAGCGTGCAAGGTACCTGCCGAACCGTTTTTACTATGGGACTTTAAGCGGTGACCATATAATTTTATCTTACGCGACGAAAGGGAAAGAGTCGCTCTACAGGTCTATAATATTCAGGATATTGTGAAAATGATTACTCTTACATAAAAATCAGCGTCAAAAGTCCCGATTCGGCCACTTTCACACTAAAAAAAAAAAAAAAAAAAAACTTGTTAGGAACGGTAACAGTTAATGGTAATATTATATATCTGTACTAAGATCCTTAAATGCTTTTCGTAGCCTAACCGCGTGACAACATGTTGAATGGTTTTCGAATGAAATCAGGATTGTTAAAGGTCTGCGCACCTCTTTACGATTCTAGTAGACGGCGCCCTTAAGAGGTCGGAGAAAAGTGTTTGTTCACCGCTGTGAATGTCTGTCACAATCGCCAGACACCTGGGCTATCACAAGGTCAGATATTTAGAATGTTACTCAGAGACAAGGGTTTGGTTCAGTTAACCGAATTTACTTCTCTCAACAATAGTGTTTGGTTAATTTAAATGACAGTCTGTTAGAATCTCTACTAGAAGTCGCAAGATGACGACTGATAGTCTCTGCTTCAGTTCAGTGTCTGCACTTAGGGACGATGATGGGTTTGAGATGCGTGTTTGTGTCGACCTTGGACACGCAACAATTTTAAATATATATCCTGGAAACTCGCTTATAATCCTCTCGTGAAAAGTGCTAAGACAAAAATTACAGGCGCGTCTACTGCTTGCGTCAAACATGTTTGTATTATGGAAAAACAAGTATGGAACTGTTCTTTGGCCAGGCAGGTTTAGTTCACTCAACACATAAGTTTAGTCTAAATAAAAAATTACACATTGTAACACGTAGGGTTGCTCACTCAGGTACAGAAAATTAAACTTTTAAACCTGGTCACGTTAATTTCGTCATTTCAATTCTATTTGTATTTTTGTTGCATTAGCGCCAATTTATATCCTTTAATTTGTAAATATTTATAGTTTAATTTATAACGAATTCTCAGTACATAAAAAATAGAGAATTTAGTGCAGCACGGGATGACATTCGAGAGTGTTGGGTGAGGCGTAACGAACATTTCAAGAGCAGCACAGATTGCATACTCTATGTGGGAAGTGGGTAAGCATAGAATAAGCACGAACGCGACTTTCTAAGGGGAGTTCCGTGAACTATGGTGGCAAGTGGATGTGTGTGAGACGCCGAGCTGCCCCGGGTCGAGGTCCTGCGTCTTTCCATTAGAAAGGAATGAATGAAGGAAGGAAGGGAGGATGACCCGCTGGCCAGTCCGGGCGGCTTGCCATGTCGCACGTACATGTTCAGTGCAATGATGTGTCTACATTCTTGTTTCTAATATGAACCGCTGATGTACATTCAATATGTGCAGTAAATGTTGTAATATATATTGACTATCGTTATACAGTATTTAAAGCCATAGTTTAATTTAATTAGGTTTTTTAAAGTACCATATTTTAAAGGCCCAAAATACAGCAAATTCATTCAAAAATGATTTTACTGCTATAAACTTAAAACATATTTATATCAATAAGTAGCCAAAATTATATGACATTTCGATTCGAAATGCTTAGCAGGTTACTTTGTAAAAACATTTTTTTACCCATACATCAGATACAATTTCTCTTCCGTTTTTTTTTAAAATTACAAAGTAGCATCTTCGATAACAGCTTTAACAGGCGACAGTGTGTTTAAAAGGTAGTTCCCAAGCAAGAGAGTATAAATTGACTGAAGTAGTAGGGAAGAGCGTATAGATGGCAGTAAGAGCCTACTGGGAGAAGTCATGTTAGACACACCACACATCTCACACTGTGAGTAGAAGCAGTGTTATAATGGCGGTTAGTAATAGCGACACAAACACGAGCTAACATGACTGAACCTTGGCCTCTGGCCTTGAGGTAGATGGCATCCAACATTCCAGCGTCGTCATACATCCTTGGTGGTGCTGGGGTTGGCACGTCTGCGAACAAAGAACACAATGTCGCTGTTCAGCGCCATCTCCATGTCCTCCTATCTATGTGTGTCCTGACGGGACATGGCCACTTCTAACACGTGCACCATCGTCCACAAACAAAACAGCTGAAGGGCGTTCCAGAGGGTAATAATAATTATTTTTTACTTGTATGAAACAGTGTTAGTTTTTTACATGTTACATGGAAGTACATAATCCTCTTACAAAAAATATAGCTGAGCCACTTTTCTCATAATGGCATTTCAGAGTCACAATTTGCATGGTTTTAGTTCATACCCCTCCTGAAAACCAAACAACGTAATGGAACAAAATAATTCACAGTATAAAAATGTCACTGGCTAGGGCTTTAAGTATATGAAAACCAATTCAAACAAATGTTCGTATTTTTTAAAAAAAATTCTGAAATTTGAAAATTTTTTTGCTACTTTGAGAAATTTTTTTAATACAAAAATATTTTGTACTGTTTTTTATATACGTAAATCCCTAGCCAGTTACATGTACTTCTACTGTGAATTATGTCGTTACGTTATGTTGATTGGTTTTCGGGGGTGTATGAACTAAAATCATTCAAATTTTGACTTTGGGATGCCACTATGGGAAAACTGAATGAGCAAAAAAATTTGTTTGTATGATGATTATGTGCTTCCATATAACGTCTAGAAACTAACAATGTTACATACAAATATAAAATTAGGTTTGTTTTTCTCTTCTGTAACGGCTTTAAGGGCACCGTCTACCTGAGCTTTGGAGGCTCAGGAGGGACGGAGCTATATGGGCGACCTTGAAGTGTCGCCACAACGAGTCAAACCCTGAACTGACGAGTAAGATACCTGCCTATCCGTTTTAGTTATGGGATTTAAAGCAGAGACGTTAAACATTATTGGTAGGAAGTCTGCAGAAAAGTTCACTGCACGTTTCTGTCAGTATTTATCAAACATACGGTAAGTATGTTCTGAAGAAATACGCCAGTCTGAAAAGTCCGTGCTTACCTACGTTGCAGGGCGTAGAAACTACGCTTTTAATGAACACGGTGTCTCAACTACAATATTCCGTCCTTTTCCCAAGTGCATATCGGTACAATAGGCTCATGTACAATAAACTCGTAAAAACGTGTTCCCGAACACTGCAACACTTTTTAGCGCGTGTTAGGCGGTGACCTTAATTGCACATTTGCTACTTTTTCAAAAGTTAATTTTTTTCTTTGGATAACATTCTATAGTCTACGAAAATGTGTTGTAAATTATAACGGGAGATTGGGTCTAAAGTTAACCAACTTTTATTTTGAAATATTATCTTAGCATTCCCCAGCAGTTTCTGAACTTTTAATCACTTTCCTCTAATGTAACTCGTGTACACGTTCACCCCCTTAACTTCTGAACACCTCGATTGTATCATGACCTTTGATTCTTTACCAACGTCTACTAACAACTGAATACGTACTCACGAATTATAGGGAAATTTGCTTTCGCATGATGTACTAGAATATTAAATAGGATCCAAGACTTGCACCGTTTATTATTGAAAGTAAATTTGTCGAGTCTGGATCTAAACTAAACGAATTTGTTATGTAATACCTGCAAACCCCTTGCTGCGGTTGGCTCAACAGTGGCGCAGTCAGAACTGATTGAAGCGTGCATATATTTCATATATCTCCCTCTGTCTTTTGAATTAGGAAAATGAATTTTTGGTGTGGAAATCATACTTTTTCCAATCTTTCTCTAATTTTTAGTTTTCGTTGCTCATTTCATTATTAGAACCAAAACCTTTTTATAAAAAAACCTCTAAAATAAATAAGTTTTGTGTTTCTGTACTGACATTCAATTACAGCACATGAATAAACCATCTAGTACTTAACTATTTGAAATATGGTTTGTGGAAGCTAAGATACGGAATGCTTGCCACTTTTAGGTATAAGATGAATATTTTTTTAACTGTAACATTACATTGAAAAATAACTAGAATATAAGAAAGAGAACTAATTTACGACGTTTACTGAACCTTAAAATATTTAAAAAACCGTGTTTTTTTTTAAAGAATATAAGTGTTTTATCATCACTGACTTATATAACATCTGTACATAAAAATGTAAACAGGATTATCTAGATAAAAAACCTTCCAACGCTATACACAAATTAGAAGTAATTGTTATATTCTAAAGGATTATGCGGAATTAATCCTTACAGTTACAGCAACGATATAACTAACATGTATATTGCGTTGAAAACCCTTAAATAAAGTTTATTTTGCCAAATCAGTTCAAGGCCTTTACATAATATGTGTGTTTTATCGGAACTTTTCTTTATTTTTAAGAAAAACGTACTAACGTAGATATTTTATACTTTTGTTTAGAATTTTAGAAAGATAATAATAAGAGAAAATCTTAAGTCAAATATTTTTATTACAGTCAGTTAACTAATTGGTTTACAATATTAGCCTACAAAAAGCTAAGCGGAAATATTTGTTTGGCTTCCTCCAGTTCTATGCTACTGGAGTACTTTTCTCCAATGAGTGTAAAATTACAGTAAAAACACAATCGTAAATATGTTTAACTATTGTGATAATCATAATTACGAGAATCACGTAACTTCACACACTAGGTTGTAAATGAAAGAGTCTTAGTCAATGAACCAATATTACCAAGCTACGAGCCTGATCCTAGGACAAACATTTCATCGAATAGTTAGCATTGTACAGTTGGTGTAGACCGACTGTGTAAATATTGTTTCAACATTCGCTCTGCGTCCTTTTACCTCAAACACTTACAAACAGGTCTTCGTGTGTAATAATATTTGGGCTGAAAATAACCAGTTTTGAATTTAATAGGGAACTAAATGTAGAACATACTTACGTTATGAGTAGAACTGGTTAGTTTTGGTGAATAGAATTTTGCATGAACTTGTTTCAATCCCTTAAATGTACATCTGCAGCATCGCATTAATGTTTATTGGAAGAGTGTATGTTTGTGGAGGCGCAGCTCATTTGGCAGCAGCAATAAGAATTATGTTACTGCCACATCACGCGTCTGTGATCTGCGGGTAGAACCATGACACAACAACCAATCACTGTCTACGATGCGGAGTTGTAGCTCTGCACCACGGTCGTAGAAGAACTCGCCTGGAAACTTGACCCCCTTGTTGTTTGACTGCAGTTTACCAAGTTACCGACAATATTGTGATTTATTGGCGCTGCAGTTAGGGCGGTCGAACTCAAACTCCGCCCACTTACTCCCCACTTAGATTAACAATTTATCAAAACGTATTTTTTTATCAATTTATGAAATACTTCGTTCACAAATTTAAGAAAAGGCTCCAGATATCTTTATTTACTTTATAAATTTAACAATGGAAAAAAGTGGACGGAGTATGAGTCCGACCGCCCGGAAAACAGCGTCAGAAAGTACGACATTCTCGATAACTGGACGAACTACAGCCAAACAACAAGGGGTCAAGCAAGATACATTGTTAGACAGGCGAGTGTCCAGACCTGTTCTTCTACGACTGTGCTGTGCACATAATTTAAAAAAAAACCGCTGACTGTATTTACGAATATACTTTTCTAACTGCTCACTTATTAAGACGTTCTTACAACATTTGAGACCCGATTATTTCACGGTTCAAGTGACTTAGGGCCTATACAAAGTAAATATCGTTTTCTTACTTCTTTGGTCACCGCTTGTATAATTAGTATTTCACAACTCTGTCACAACCACACGTCTCCAATCATTGCCTCGCTGTACCCTAGTACAAATACTGTGTAGTAATATCTATCTAATGAAACATTTATTCATTTGTAGTCAAGCCTATTTGTAGTTTATAATGTGAAATATATACAATTATAAGATACAAATTCCCCACAAGTACTGCTTAGTTTAGTAACATTTTACTGAGTTGCGAGTAGCAACCTTATGCTTAGCGAAATCGATTTCATTAACACTGCAGTGCATTTTTACATTTGACTGGGCTAAAGTAAATTTAGCATCTTCAAAGATTAAAAAATTTGACTTTTTTTCTTTCACGTGTCGAAGGTAATAAATAGTTAATTGTGTACCAGACTTATTATTTTAACCCAAAATTTTGCAACTAGTGGTAGCAAAATATTAACATTTATATTATTTTACTCAGTATTTGCAGGTGATTAGGTTCGTAAACAACCTCCACAAATATTTCGAATAATAAAATTTAGATGGAAAAATATTTGCTAACGAAACTTTAAAAAAAGATATAAAGAAAATTTGCATCCGTAAATAAGAGGTAATAGTGGTACACTGTCGATTTGCATAGATCGTTATACAAAAACTTTACGTCCCGTAAGGAAAAATATACAATGTATCATAATTTATTCTATCTGACTTTGAGACGAGAAATATGTGTCAGGTAAACCATGTTTTGGTAGACAAGAAATATGGCTCGACCACCCAATATTAGGGTATTCTTCAGAAAACACACGTTAGACGATATTCCAATTGTTACTCTAGGCCGTTGATATCGACTTTATTACACCGTACGTGACATGTACGTTTGCTTTATCCGCCACGTCAAATATAACTATACTGCTGAAGATGACGCTATTGACGTACAAGTCGGTATTGCTATATACATTAGCCAGCACTATAATCTGAGAAGCTGTTTTACCCTCATTTGTGAGGGATCAGATGTAGCGATCCTCACGACACTCCAGAAACACGACGAGTATGTTGTCCCTCCGGCTCTAACACTGAAGACGACCTACACTCTCAACTAAATACAGTGAACTTTCACATTTTTCGAAACAACTTTCGTTGAGTCTATAATTTTTAACTTTCACATAGAATATGCAAAATAATAAAACACGTCATAAGCCAATTGTGAAATAAATATTTAAATCAGAGATCTACTACTTTCAAATGCAAAACTCAAGTAAACACTTAGTAGTAAAGAAAAAGATTGCGTGATTTTCCATTAAGGTTAGTTTTTTCCCGTACAGTATGCCCTAAGCTAAATAAGTAAAATATTGAACTTTTTCGGCAGGATTATCACTTCATTATCTGTATTGCCGCTTAAGTAACTTTGTATTGTTATTAACCGGTCACGTGCTTATTTTATTTATTGTAATTACTCAGAAATAAATAATAAGTTCCATAATTTTCGTACAAGTCGAAGTCAAATTAGCAATTGGACAGTTTAAGCTACTTATTCAAATTATAAGCCGTTCAAAAAATATTATTGAAATAATTCAGAGCGAAAGTAAATGAATTGAGACACAGAATGACATTTTTGTAATTTTACGTAAAAGTTGTTTGAGCAAAATAATGAAAATGTATAAAATTAATAATTATTTTAGAAAATTATGTTATATTTATTTATATTCGATAAATAAAAATATAATATTACATCAATTAACGTATAATTATAAAAATTAATATAATTTATTATAATTTCTTTGTCAACTGGGTTTCCAAGGATTTTCCTTGTAACGTACAAACCTTTTTCAAAGTTTTCATAGCCAAAAATAAAATTACATAAACTGTTCCAGCAAGTTGGAAATGTATTTCCAGACGAGACAGGGCGAATGACGAACTTTGTAACTTGCATTTTGGTTGTTGGTTGAAAGGATCCTCTGACCAGTCCAATGAAGAATGGTTCAATTGTAATCATAACATGAAATTTCGTACGTTTAGAATTTACCTTGTCTTACGTTACATATAATTACTTTCTAGAAGAAGTGATATTTACATATTCCTTTTTTGCTTACTAATTTACAACTATATCATAGAGAATTTCTGTCCTCGTAAAAAATCCTAGTCGCTGACCTATTTTTGTGATGCTGCTGGTTACAAATCGTTCTATTGAAAATCCACTTTCAAAGGAAGCGTGCGAGTTAAACAAATACTTAAGTTCACGTAAAATATACCGTAGAATTACATTTACCTGTTCATTAATGAAATATTTTATTAGTTTAACTGTTGCAATACTAAAAAAAATTATTTTTGTGTGTACTGTACGTGTAACTATGGTTGTTCCAGCTACCAGTAAATAACATGGCAATTGTTAGCTGATCTCAGTATTGATAAGTAATATAGAAATTTGTAAATCCCTTCCCGATCAAGCGTATCATAATGAAAATACCAGGGACATTCGACACAGACTATACTAGTTACGTACTGTCCAATTTACAAAACTCCGTGACTTGCAACACGTCAACTAATGTGGACATAGCGACTGAACCGGTGGTTATAATAAAATTTTACTTGCACACATTCCATGACGAAGTAAAGTTTCATTGTTAGCTTACAGTTTAAATTTCACCTTCATTTACCATTTCTAGTTTAAAAATTATTTTCAGCAAGTTGTTTGTATACAGTTATTTTAAAAGTTGTACATGAACTGTTACAATGAAATCGTTGTGACTAACGCAAATGTTAGTGTCAATATTTTCTCGGACGCGACGCAGCGGTGACCGAGTGGGCAGGCCACTTGCCTCCTAACTAGACGATCAGGTTTCATACCCGGCGGTGTTGATCCTGGATTTTTTTCGCTTGTGGGAAACGTGGTGGACGTTTCCGTTGGTCGACGGATCTCCTCGGAGTTCTCGAGTTTCCCCCCTTTTAATTCCGTCGCTGTTCCTTCTGTCATCTGTAATTCAGTCTCTGTTACCTCATTAAGGCGGCCGCCTGGTGAAGGGCGTGTGTGTGTGTGTGAGGCGAACATCGATGAGGCGCTACGAGCGACGTTGGCCGGCACATACATTGTAATATCGCCTCTACGGACAAAGTCGTAAACGCGCCAGCTACGTTCCCGCCGTAACGTTCTTACTGTGCGACTTCAAGCGGTGACACTAACATGTTATTGAACGCGTCACTGCAGCAAAGTCCAATCTTCTTGTACACCTCAATTGCGAACAAATCCGTTGCATATATCTTGAGAAATAACCGCGTGAAAAAACGATTTCAGCCCAAGTTTGAGGCCTTTAAAATAATGCTTCCAATGTGCGTTATGTCTGGAAAGTCACATTCACAAGTAGTTTGAAGTGTGTTTTGTTTTCGTAGATAAGCATTGTGGACGCACGTTTACTCGTCTCTGTGGAAAAGCGTATCTTCGAACACGCTGCACGCAGTTCGAGTACCAACCAGGCGGCCGCCTTAATCTCTCGTCATTAAGGTTGGGGGTTTAATTAGGGGCGACCACATCATCTCGTACTATGATAATGGTTGAAACTGTGCAAGAAGAATCCTTGTAGTGGCTCGCTGCCCTCGAATCTATTCGCAATATTTATTGTGTATATTTATTCTTTCTCGGAAAGTTTCTGTGCGCTGTGGGCAGTTGCAACGTACGTGCGCCTGTCGTTTAGACTGCCCCGCGTCACGCCCCACTAGCTCAGAACCTATCTCGTGCTCGCACGACCTCACGTTGATGTCTGAATGCGACTGTTCCAAGCCCTGGCAGTGGTGGTGAAGGGGGAGAAGACGTAGAGTCGTCGATCGTAAAAGAGATGTGGTGCAGACGTCGTAAGGTGCGGCTCAGAAGGTCGAGACAGCCTCGCAGCGCGGGTGTAACATAGACTTTACGAGCCGCAGGGTCGCGAATTAGGAGCGAGGGTCATAAAATAGGTCTGGAAGTGTGGTTGGTGAGGGAGCGATGTGTGAAAACCCTCGTCATTCGTAGTCCCTTTTATACAGTAGCTTACAGCGGCTTCGCATGCCTTCAGCTATATTAGATTCCTTGCGCCTGGAAACTTGTGCGTTCTAAGGCGAACTTTCTCTTCCAGCACGTTCTTCGTCGTCTCTGCGCGTGAAGCGTAAGAACTAAGACGCTCAGATGCCATGTAATCGTTCAACTAGCAACTCGAGTCAATGTGGATCCAAGCGGTGATTTAATACTTCCAGCCACTTATGAAGATGATTTTAATTAAGCTTTCATCGCATTATTTTGTAAACAAGTACTTGTATTTTAAATGGTGACAATGCACTTATTTTTAACCAAGATAAGTATTCAAAAACTTTCATTTTTAGACGTCATTATACGCTATTAAATTTTTTAAATTGTATATTTACTACTTTACCACCTCAGTCTACTTCAGGAATAATATATGTACAGAAACATACTTTCATTAAACGTCCTGGAATATTTAGGACTCTTCACATCAGGCGAAATTATTGAATCATTTTTGCTGTAAATCAGTTTATGATTGTTCGCCAACTATCACTTTATTCAACTCTTAACTGAAAAAAATAGTACAAATAAAAAATATATAATAAAGAACTCCTCTCAGTTGCAGTGTGAACGCTTGTACAGTAATTGTAACTAAGCGTGAAACTTAAATGAAATGATCTCCGCCTTTAGAATCAAGAACAAAATATTATCCACTGCAGTATGCTGTGGTAACGTTGTACCGGGCAGAGAAACTTTGTACAACCAGGCTAGTTTGATTTGAAGTATTGGATTAAAGATTTTATGCATACCGTAATATCCCTAATGAATACATTTGCTTGACATGAAGTTTGTTTAGTGGTTGAAATAATTCACTGAATAAAATGTCTGGTACAATATTTTCCCGAAATTGTACAAATGTACCCTAAATGACTACTTGCTGTGCACAGGGCCTAACACTGGAACAAACCACCCCACCGAGTGCACTTTCTGAACAGTACAAATTTAATAACTGCCTGTCAACTTACTAATAAAGTTGAAGTTTGACAGCATAATAATTCATTCTTCTTTGTTCACCGGAAATATTTCACATACGATATGCTAAATTTTTGCTTATTTACGATACATTAAGAACTCTGCCTACCAAACTTGCAGCCATTAAGCAATAGTGAAAATAATCATTTGATTTAAATTTTTTTTAACTAATTAGCTGACAACCTACCACGTGTAGTAAAAAATAACAAAAACACCTTCATAACGAATGTAATTTTAACATAAATTAAAATCCGATTTACAATACTTCCTGGTCTTTATGCACAAAAAAATTACTATTACAAAAGCTGTATACATGAGGTATGCACTGTAAAAAAAATTTACCTTTTCAAAGAAAACCAGTAGAAACCCAGTTTCCAAAGAAATTACTCGTAAAACTACAAAGATTGTCCGTTTAAAAAAAATACGAATTGTATGATCATAAACTTAAAACTTGTGGTTATACTTGCGACAAGGAAACAATTAAATTTTAAATACTTGTTTCAATTTAATAATAACACATTACTTTTAAATTAAATAACTATTTATTTAAAAAATCATTACATGAAATTATTGTGAAAATAAAAGAAGTTCCACGGAGGCGCTCAGATTCGAACCCGCATCTCCGCGCATTACGCAGCTTTCCCCTAAACCACGTTCACTTTAGTTCTGTTTGATTCTGGTTTATTTCTATATAAAAAATGTAAAGTAAATTTTGTTATAAACTTGCATTTAATTTTTTTTTATTTGAAAATAGGCTATGTACTTATTACGAAAATTCAATCTATTACAGACGAATGCGCTACATAATATGTGATTTTGTATAACTAGGTAATTCCCACCAATTGTGATTTCGGTACAGTAAAAATCTTCCTCATTTTTACAAAAGAAATCTTTGCCTTTATATACACATAATTTTAAAAGTACATTTAAAAAAAAGTACGTGAAAATGCAAAGAAATGCATTGTCATTTCTACAAAAAATATTCAGGGCAGGAAATGTCGGTATAAGTACAAGGAATTCCTTAGTAGCATTACAAAGTTTACCTTTGTAACTTTACAAATGAATTACGTCGCAAAGAAAATAGTTATCCTTTTTACAAATCCTTGTACAAGAACAAAGAAAATATCTGTAAATTTTCCAATTTTATTAGAGCATGGCCCCTTGACAAAACTAAGTTAAAATCTTATGTGTATGGAGAATATAATTTTTTTCCCTCGTTTCAGTGATTTCATATTCGAACAAAATAAGTGAGTTTGGAACCTTTCGCAACCGTTGTCTAATACCCTTGACTTTTGAATTTTGTTCGCATTGAAATCGTAAAATAATGCGGAATTTTGATCGACAGTTAAATCGATATCTTCAGAGTAGAAGAATGTCACCCGTTTTTACACATCGTTGGTTGGAAACTAAAAATCAATTAACTAAATGTGAGTATGTCCGTGTATATATATATACATTATATATATATATATTATATATATAATGTATATATGTATGTATATACACAGGTTGAGGCGCATAAAGCGTTACAGAGCAATAGCACTCAAACTTGTGATGATATCCACAAATGTTTCAGACAAAAGTTTCAGTGTTCGAGAAGGCCGTCATACTGGGCCAACCTACTTTTTTGTAGACGTAGGCGCTGAAGCTGCGTCAAGGTCAACTCCACTTTGTTAAATTGAACCATGTATCTTTTTTTCTATGGCATTAGTGCCGACATGACGACGAATTCAGATACCTACAACACAAGGTGATATTTTTACAAAAATTAGCAGTGTGTAAATACCTACAATTCTTTTTGTACTTAATCTTTACTAGATCATTTAAATTTCAGTATATTTGCATGGCGTGGCTCTACAGTATGCACGAGATAATATTAAATATAAATGGTAAATAAATATTAAATTATTATTAATTGAACGAAAAATTTTTCGACTAAGTTACAATTCTTCTAATTACACTCTGGTCCAATAGAATAATTCACACAATATAGTTTAGCTACGACACGATTATTTTCCCTCTAACTGATACTAAGACCCAACTCGGCTATAGAAATATAATTACTCCCATCAAACCCAGAAGCGAAGTGGAACTTAATAAAAGCTCACACAATTGTGTAAATAGATTTGAAATTGCAGTATATTTATCAACAATGTTAAGTGTGATGAAGTAGCTCCTGACGGGTTGCATGCTAATCTAAGTCATATACCTGCACTTCAATGATAACTCGGACAGACTGTACTTACCGACAATGTTAAGTGTGGTGAAGAAGCTCCTGACGGGCTGCGTGCTAAACTAAGTCATACACCTGCACTGCAAAGATGACACGGACAGACTGTACTTACCGACAATGTTGAGTGTGGCGAAGAAGCTCCTGACGGGCTGCGTGCTAATCTGAGTCATACACCTGCACTGCAAAGATGACACGGACAGACTGTACTTACCGACAATGTTGAGTGTGGCGAAG
>PNEQ01009608.1:0-25273 GCA_003012365.1 Medauroidea extradentata
TATATATATATATATATATATATATATATATATATATATATATATATATATACATATATACATATATATGGTGTGTTCTTCGAAAACGTAAATACTCATTTGTCCATAGTCTTCAGGGTATCTAAAATCAGTTTACAGGGGTGTGGGCCTCATCGAAACGAACAAAAAAAAATTGTGGCAATTTGTGTATGCTCGGCAGGTATTGAAGTACTGAGCCACACCGTATATTATTTAGCCTCTTATTTTATCCAGCCTTATTTGCACCATAGTTCTCAGGTAGGCAGAGTCTAAATAACTAGAGTATACTTAATTGACCACTAATTGCATTTATTTGCTCTGAAATTCGTGTTCCTGTAAATTCTTTTTTTTTTTTTTTTTTAATTACTCCTTAACGCATCTACAATATTGGGAGATAATAGGAAATATAGATACAAATTCACAATAAACTGCTTACAATACAGAAACGTGTTTTTAACATTAAAATATGTCTATTATAGCACTGTATTTTATTTGTATATTTTCGGTGTTAAACCAACATGGCGGACATTCAGTAAATCTTTTGCTGTGATTGGTTGATATCGTATGCGTCCGCACATGGAATTAAATATTATAATTTCCTATGTCATAGTCTCTATGCACGACCACTTTTAAGCAGATGTGGATATGAAGGTAAAAAAAAAGTTTGTTCTTGTGCGAAAGACCTATGTTATATGCTTACTGTTATGTCATGCTTACTGTAATGTTATGCTTACTGTTATGTTATTAATTGTTAACAAACCTATATGCTCCGAATGATGGACGGAAAGTAATTGAGTGTGGACAGACATTCTCCACTGACCAGCTGGAGGTACCGGCATACCGGAAGCAGGAAGCGGTCCTAGGACGAAGTGTTGTAAGGGGTATTGTGGGTGTTGACGGCTGGGGAATCCCCATCAGCGGACTGTCACGTACGCAGAAAGGGTTGATCAGGCCTGCTGGACAAAGGGGTTGAAAGGGGGAAGAGGGAGACAATGCTACACACGAGGGGATGGTATTGCTTCCCTCCACGTCACACCATTCAAACCCCGCCCCCCCACCTCCTACCAACCAATTCAGTGTGGGATTTGCCTGTCAGCTAGGAAACGGGACGATGTCGACAACGTCCAGGGGAATCTAACGCCGGCCGTGTAAAGAGGGGAAATTTCCCAGAAGGCGAGATGTCTGACAGACTCTGCAATTTCCTCCGTTTGAATATCGGACAGCCCCTCATGAAACTCTAGCCTGGAATCAAACATAGGGTAAAACCGACCATATATTGCGATGTACCTTAATATAGTGATAAAACATTTTGCGAGCCTATTCAGGACCTGTACACATAGTTCACTAGGTTACCAACAGAGAGCAGGCATGTGTAGTTCCGGCAATAAGTGACGAGAGTATCGCACATAAGACCACAATTAAAGTATTTCACATACTTCTGTTACTGAAGTTCGAAGCTTAAGTATCACTATATTATTTTTTATTCTCTGTAACTCAATAATATTAAATTCAGTTCCTCTCCTTCCTTCTCCTTCGAAATCCCGACCACGTTTCGTCCTATATATCTCGATCTATAGTGCTTGGGTCACAATGTTCAACTGAACCGAAGTAAGTTGGTCTACAATACGTACTGTAAAACATAAACACAAACATGGCGTACGCAGACTGAAGTCTGAAACCGCTTGCTGTTATTAAGAGCTTGTTACCGAGTTTTAAAGTGATTTCGAAAATATTATTTTATTGCTACCTAATACTCATGTCCGAATTTCGCTCCACAGTTCCGACACTTATATGTTATAATTTGTAGCTGAATTTTTTTTTTTCGTAGGGATATACTGATCGGTCTTTTACATTTCATCACCCAAAGTACAACGTTTTTTGTCGTGAAGATAAACAAAAATGAAACAAAATATTTATTTGCTGACGAATGGTACATTATTTTTGAAAACGGATCCACAGTATTGCGCACCGTATGACTGCACAGTAACACATATTTTAAAAAATTTGAGTTATTGTCACCAGTCTAGATAAACTCAGGAACAAGCCCTTAAAGCAGGTGTGAAAATGGGAAGAAAGCATATTGCTTTTACGAAATAATTTGCTATACATTGACCGGAAAATTTTTAAAGCACCGAATTTTCTGGTCATTAACAGAAGTGTCCAAAAGAAAACTGTTATATATATATATATATATATATATATATATATATATATATATATATATATATAAACACACCCACATACAAGAAACACATTTGGTAACATTTTTTTATGTACCATTCAATGTGTGTTTATAATAAATGCTAGTTAGCTCTTTTGTTCGCAATGTTCCTGATAATCCTACGTTTTTTTTAAAGGTCTTTAGTGTTAACCGCTCATTAATCTCATGTACAGAGTGAGTAAACTTTTTCATAAATACGCGAACGATTATGCGCATAGTACTAAAATTGCCACAGTTCTGGTGAACGTAAAATATGAGAGTTATTATTGTAACTGTGCTCCAACTGGCAAGGATAATATATTTTCAAGCCTTTCATCTATCCAAAGTGTGACGGAGGTAATTATCATCATTGTATCTGTTGGCTTGCAAAATACATTTAACTATACATTTTGTGTTATAGATAAGCATCAGTAAGAAATTCGCAAATTATTGAAATGATAAAGTAATTTAAAATACGTAGTATGTAATGTTAGATACTAGTTTATTGTTTTAATAAGTCCATATTACTTTCACAAGTTATAGGAATAGCTTGAACAATTTCATCCTTTTAAGAGAAAATATTTATAAAATCCCCGATATGGTAACACCTATTTTGCTTTAGATACAATTGTTTTCCTTTAAGTACGGCTATTGCTTTGTCCACGTAACAGTTATACCCCGTGCAATCATCCCTTATTTACGGTGTCCGTGTTTGATACAAAGACCTTGATAATGTTACTCACACATAAAAACCGACAGTTATAATTCTTAGAGATCACAAGAAGCTCCGTAACGTTTTATAGTTTTCGAATTTTAAAACACAACGTACTTACGCACGTCACAGTAAGACATACAGCGAAAAGAAATTAAGCCTAGATTTAAAATTGTGCTGGTTGATATAGCAAACTGTCTAATAAACTGTAAACAATAGGATTTTACATAGCCTACAACATAATAAAAGTAACCGCAAGAAAGCTAGAAGAATATTCTATATATATATATATATATATATATATATATATATATATATATATATATATATATATATATATATATATATTGCAGATATAGTAAGACGTGCAACACGGTAAAGATTAAATCTGAAGATAGTAATTAATTGAAATCGACAATTTTCGGAAGCTTTGTCATATTTAACCTAAATAGATTTGTGAACTTCATTAGGAAATCTTTTGTGCGGTGATGAATATCTAATGGCTTAGTATTTGTGATGCTGAAATTCCGAACACTTAATTGCAGCGTAAGATATTACGTCGAAGAAATGCATCGTTATAGCAAAACATTTCCTCATTTGGGAAAAAAGCTTAATATAGTATTCTAGTTATTTCAGAAGCTTAGTTTTCTAAAAACTCGAGGTATTATTGCTATGTTTTGTGGTAGATTCTCTTGACAAGCTTCTATGGTTATTTTTATTTATTTGTTTTGTTACTAAACCTGTTGTCAGAAGAACTGGATAGTGGAACATTTGTCGTTCATGAAATGTTCGACTTACAACAAATATAGCTAACGAGCAGGCAAGGGAACAGTTGAAAAATGACTCAAATACTCTTGGGAACCCAAAGCTGTATATACTAGCAAGAGCTATCTTGATGGAAGCTCACCACTAAAGGCACTCACTCAGCAAGCAAGAGTAGCATATAGGAACGCAAGACGTATTTAGGGTAAAGCTGTGGACTCAGCGATTTTAGAATCCTTACAAGTGGCATGCGACGGACATTCGATGACGCCTCGCATCGATAGCAGAAGAAAGCTAGTGCGAAAAGAGAGAGGAAAGTTATAACTTTGTCTGTCATCATGTCGACTCCAGCAAACTTGAAACCTTCTGTTGCCCCTTATCCTTTACAATCGGGGCCCATGCCACATGAAAACTCATTTCACCATACAGAAATACATTTCATCGCTTTCGAAAATTCCACGTCATCAGTCCGAAACACTCCACGTAGCTCTCTGCTGACATGAAATGAAAATGCAGTAAGCAATATTAAGGTGGTAATGACGTTAATGACGAACTTCGCGAATGCAATGACCTGCATGTCAGAATCAAATATCCCATGCATACTTAAGTCCCGACCATTTGTGAACTAGCTGCTATTCAGTGGAACAGCAGACAATTAATGAATAGACAGGGATTGAGTAAGGGTATTTGATTCTAACACGCAGGTAATTTAATTCGCGAAATTTCACCATCTCCAAAAATATGCAACCGGAAACGCAGTCAAGCTTGTGCTGGGCATCTGGAAATACTTTTGTATGTAATTCCGAGATTTGGAATAACAGTCACACGTGATGGCAGTAGAAAAATTGGAACAATATATAGTATAAACGCGTGAAAAGATATCGTCAGCACACCAGACTTGTCCAGAAACGGTGCGTTTTTGCACTGAACGAAAAGTATTGTTGTAGGTACCATAATTCTGTTAAAATAGGGACATAGGTTGCCGTTACTGTCTGCGTTGTTCCTACAACACTCTGTTCTGTAGAAGTAACAGTATATATTGTAGAAAGAACAAAATATCATCTTACTTTTACAGAACATATTGTTACTTCTACAGAACACATCGTTGCAGGAGCAATTTTAAATGTACGAAGAACCGTACTGGACTGCTGTCCATTTTTTAACAGAATTATGGTACGTACAACAATCGGATCTATGTCCATATAACATATTTTGTACTTCTAGATGTGAGAAATGTTTCTCAAAAATATTGACACGCAATTTGACGGCATCCTGTAGAGTGTAGGCGAATGTTGCAGGGTTCTTTCGCAGTCCTCAGCAGCGTCTCCGGGAATGGAAGGGAGACGGAAAGCAACGCTCTTGTGCGCGGGAGAAGGGTGGCGCAGATTATCTGGCGACTGTCGTGACGCTAAGGGGAGGAAGAGGAGAGAGTGGCGTCACTGAGCGTCAAGACGACGGCGTCTTCTACCCTTCTCCTCCCACCCCTTTCGTCGGTCCTTGCTTTTTTCTGTCCCTCCCCTTCAGAGCCGCGACAGAATTCCGTGATGGGTTTGAGGGAATGGGGGTAAATTCTGAGCCTGTCGAGCTCTTGCTGTGAGTTTCCTCGGCTGCTGGTAAGAATGAGACGGGGCGCGTCAACCCAGCCCAGAGCGAGTCTATGCGCTGAGGAGAGAGACAGATATATATAGACACAGAGGGAGAGAGAGAGAGAAACGCAAACAACATTGTTTCCTATTTCCGCGAGGCAAGCACTCCGTGGAAGGACGGCTCTGGATAAGACACTGCGAGGGCTTGACTTTGTCACAGACATGGTTGGCGTGTCTCGTGAAAATTATTAAGAGTACACAAACGGTAGAGATCCCAGCGCATTGCTAAAAAAAGAGCAGTGTTCGGGTAAATCACACAATTTTTTTTATGTTCGGAAGAAGCAATTGAACTTATCTACGAATATGTTATTCAAAACGTGGCTGGAGATTACAAAGCTGAAACATGCCACGGAGAATATATATTTTGCATTATATAAAACATAGAAACCAAATATCCTTTAAATCAGTAAGAAATAGTACGTTGCCAAGCAAAGTACACATAACAACTCCATGTAAGTAAACAGGACATCCCCAGTTACAATTTTCACGTGTACTTATGTATTATGTTTTAGAACTGAGTGTGTTAATATTTTACACGCAATCGAGTCACAGAACTAATACATTTCGTTCCAACACACACGTACACACATTATATATAAATCTAATATAAATAAATAAGTATATATATAATTTAATCAGGGACCGACTCATAATTTTGTTCCTATTTATGTAAGGAATGTGCCCTGTTTGAGAGGACAACGCCTTGTGAATCACAACACTCTCACAAATAGGTGGAGTAACAATATAAATATAAGTGGTTCTCTATTAAATAGAACTCTACAGTGTTGCCACAACGTTGCGTTCATCAACGAAGCACGTTCCAAAGGAATGTCAGAAACAATCTGCACAGTTCCCGAATCGCTTGACTGGTGTAGTATATCTGCTATTTGTGTTGATCAACTGTAAACAATTAGATATCATAATGAATCACTATATTTCCTTTTTCTTTTTTTTTTCTTTACGGCATACATTCTTGAAATTACTCTGCAAGTATATATAAAGGAACGAGTGTGTGTGTAAAACAACACAATATGATTATTAACTTTGCATATGTATGTGTGAGTGTTTTACGTGTGTTTTCTTATACTATATATTTTTGAGTTTAACGATGCAGTAACTAAGTTTGATGCAAAATCATAGTTTGTAAAGTAAATATATTGGTTTTAAGTATACTCTAAAAAAAGTTTGTGAACGTTTACAAGGATATTATTTGTACTTTTACAAGTCCTCGTAAAAGTACAAAGATATACTTTGTAAAATAATTAGTTTATAAAGTTACAAAGGTAAACTTTGTAATACTACAAAGGAATTCTTTGTACCTATACCGACAGGTCCTGCACTGTAAATTATTTTGTAAAATATGACAAGCCACTTCTTCGTAGTTGTACAAAATTTTGTAAATGTTGAATATATTCCTTGTCAAAATTATTAGTTTATAACATTAAAAGGATTTGGTTGGCAAAAAAAAAAATCTCAGAAAAAAAATGTGTAGCCTACAAAAGTCGTAAGTTCTCCGGAAATTACATATGCAAAGATCACAACTTCTCAAAAGTATTTTTCTGGAATAAAGTGAATATTTATATAAATTGCGTGCTTTAAAAGCAAGAATTATTACTGAACTTTACATTGTATGTATACAAATAAATAAAAACTAAATATAACGTAAGTCACAATGGTCTAATGCCGATCCCCGTGGCTCAGTTGGTTGAGCAGCCGACTTTGGTGCGAGGGGTTCTGGGTTCAATTCCCAGGTCAGGCTGGGTGTTAATTTGTGTTTGTCCATTGGGTCTCAAACCTTGTCACCATACAAATTGTCAAACGAAAATTGCTGGGGTCACTCGAAATATGTCAAACCTAAAGGGGGGAATGGTTGGTGCAGTGTAGCAGGAAGATTCCGCATCACCACTGCACCAAACATTTTTTATAAAAAAAAGGGCAAGGTGCGTAGTTTCTAAGCGTAGGGAGAGTGGTTCGAAACTTAGTACCTCCCTAATTTTTTTATAATTTTTTCAAAATAATATCTTGTATACGTCCTTTATTCAAAAGTTATTTGATAAATAAGTTCAGTGTTATTTATGAAGTACAACGAACATTTGAATTTATTTTTTTTTTCCTTATTGAAAGTGTAGCTACAAGGCTAGTCCTTGTAATTTTACAAACATATACTTTGCATTTTATTACAAGTATAACAATTGTGGTTTTACAAGGAATTTCTTTGGCAACTGGGTTTCCAAGGCTTTTCTTTGTAAAGGTACAAAAATTTTTTTACAGTGTAATTAATTTCACAGAACTGTGCGTCGAAAGGAATCTGTTGAACTATATAATATGTTTATACTGAAGGATAATATTATAAGGATAATCTAACATGTGGTTGTGAGCAAAACATATAATACACTTCTTAAATTCGAACAAATGGAAGCATGATTATACTTACTTGACATACAGTAATGCGTTCAACATAGGCAAATTTAGAGGTTTAAAAGTATATTTCAGAAAACCTGTTAAAACGAACTACTATAGAAATAACTAATTTAACAAAAATGTTTTCATAAACAAGGTTTTTAATTTTAGAACTCGTTTAATTGATAATTTATTTTTCCATTCCTATACAAGCTCCGTAACTTAAAAATAAAAGAACCACACATTTCCAGTTCATAAATTGTTCACAGATGCCACAGAGAAAAACGTTATGTTGTAGTTATTCTTATTATGTTAAAATAGGTAGAACAACCTATTTTGCTCGTCTGAATTATCTCGATTTCTCCTACAACGATGTGTTCTGAAGAAGTAACAGTACATAGCAAAGCCCTTTCTTCCCTAGGGAGAGAATATTAAAAAAAAATAATATTGTTGCAGGAACAGACGGTAACGACAGCCCAGTGTAATTGCTATCCCTATTTGAACAGAATTATAGTACATACAACATTCTTTTTGTCTAATTTCTAGAGAATAAATATAGAAATTAAAATGAATTTAATAATATAATTAAAATATATTCGTCGTACTCCCCTTCATGTAATCATAGTCTGACCTCGATTCAACAAGTTTTATAATATGAATCATAAATTTAGCTTCAGTTATCTGAAGTATAACACGTCTTGAAATATTTTTACAAAATATTTATGCCATTCGTTTTTGTGAGCGTGTGGAAAGAAATGATTATCTTTACGCACTTGGTAGCAAAAGATGTTACCCAAGATTTAAATCAACTGAAATAATTAATGACCTTTAAGAAACTTCGTACAAAAAATAAATAAAGAGCAAATATCAAATGGCAACTAACGGAAGAGGTTCGACAAATAGTTATGTTCATTGCACTTTTAGCAATTTTTTTTTCATTCACTTCCTCATGAAGCCGGAATAGAAAGCATATCATGATTGCGATAAAATATGATGATAGTATAGTATTATTTTAAGCTTGAAAAAATGATTAACGAGCAGAAAATAAGTAGTAGAATGAATGCGTGTGGGGCCAGTGTGAACTCACCACTGAAATACGTTGCTGGCGAAAGCAGTCTCTGGGGATATTCAGGTGGCGTACTCACAATTTTTTTCCTTTTTGTTGTGTTGGCAGTGCTCGGCGCCCAGCCGTCAGGCGGGTTGCGTGGCAGGCTGTGACGGGAGATGGACGCGCATATAGCGTGAGGGATAATGAAAGTCGAGATAAGAACCGCGCTCAAGACGAGAACGACGGTGGAACAGAGAGAGAGGGGGGACAGCAGAAAGAAGAGAGACTAGTGGAACTACAAGGGTTGGAAGACGCGGGGATAGAAAGGTTTACAAGCGAGGATTACAAGCCGGCGGGAATGGCATCCACGGTTTTGAAGTACTCCTGGCGTCGAGACGCGAAGAAGCGGCTTTGCAACTCCGTAAGAGAACTCTGGTATCTGCAAGAAAACATTGGTCTCGTGCCGTAGAAAATCTTGTGTGGTCTTTTGCTGACAGTGGTTACCCTGCAGAAAATATCCACCTTTATCACGCGGTATTAGTAATTAAATAACAATAATATCGAGATGAAAACAGCGGCGACTCGTGGGTTGTTTCCAGGTAATGGTCCATGAAAGATCTAGGCTCCAAATTCCTTAGCGACCACTCAGTTATCAGTAGCAAATGCAGACCAGCGTTTCACTAATCGTAGCATCAACTAGCACATAAGCCTCTATTTTTCTCGACCGAGCGAGATGGCGCTACGCTAACACGTTAAACATACATTCGGAAGGACCCGAGTTCAATACCCGTCCGGCCAATCTGATTTCGATTTTCAATGGTTTCCCGAATTCGCACCAGGAGAATGCTACGATGGTTCCTTAAGGGTGTTCAAGTGCGATAAAGTCATAATTTTATATTTATATCAAATATTGTTAGTTTTGTAGAAGATACCTGTGAGTACATTTGGCTCTTACGAAATAATTTTAGCTTTCACAGTTTTCTCATAACGGTGCGTCAAAGTCAAAATTTACATCTTCTGCTGACATGCAAATATGAATACCAATTGACTTACGTAAGTGAAATAATTCACAGCGAAATGAGATACTACGTGCTACGTAATAAAACATTTGAAAAAATCCTGCTAACTGTTTTGTATTTGAAAAAATTGCTGAATTTGCAACTTGTGTACTGTATTTTTGTGATTCTTTTTAAATTCAAAATATTACGTAGTGGATTCTTTGAATGTTTTATTGCATAGCTCATGGAATGTAAGTTCACAGTGAATTATTTTGTTTAAGTAAGTCAGTTGGTTTTTACTATTTGCGTGGCAGTGTAACAAGCAAATTATGACTTTGACACCCCGTTATGAGAAAACTATGAGAGCTAAAACTGTTTCGTATGAGTAAAATGTACTCACAATTATCGTCTACAAAACGAACAATATTTCATAAAAATATAAAATTTTGAATTAATCGCACTTAATCGCCCTTAAGGAGGCAGCTTACGCCTACCTCACGCCCTAAATGCGTTGCAGTATGTTCGCAAACAAGTTATTTTCTACGAAACAATTTCACGTGTACCTATTGTGCCAACGTACGAAAATAAAACTCACTTCAGACATGAACGGAACCTCATTGTTGAGCCACTATGCCCATTAAAAACACTGTTTCTAAGACCTCCAATATGGCTTAAAACGGCCTCTTCAGACTGCCGTACTTCAAAATGTACTAACCTCAGGTATGCAAAACTCAGATTGCGATGTGCACTGAACTTTGGTACAGCCAATAAAATTATGTGGCCCCATAATAAAAACGGTTCGGCAGAAACATTGCACGCTATTTAAGAGCTTGGCTTATTGAGGAGATGCGACATTTGATGCGCGTTTCAAGGTTGCTCTTATGCCTCCGTCATTTCTCATCCTCTAACGCGCAGGTAGGCGGCGCCCTTAACAAAGGCCATGGCCGACTCCTCTCCCAGCTTCCGTAGAATTTGTATGTCACCGGCTCTAATGACCTCGTTGTCGATGAGACGTAAAGCCCACTTATCATCTATTGTCATCGAGAACTACATCCCAACCTGGGTAAAATCCCAATCCACAAGTCGCCGCTGGTCGGAAGTGACCGTGAGGGAAGGGAATTACACCCCGAGGGACAAGACTTCATATTTTCAATTTCACGTTCCCTGAGCGATGACATGAAATGAGGTACTGCAGTGGAGCAGCAGCGGAATGCTCGACTGGGGGAGACGAAAGCACCTCGAGAAAACCACCGGCCACCACAACGTCCACCACGTTTCCACGAGAGAGAAATTCCGGTCCAACCCCGACGGGAATCGAGCCTGGATCGCCTTGGTGGAAGGCGAGTGGTCCAGACCTCCACGCCACCGCGGTTCCTATGATGATAGCATTGACTTACTAAGAATAAATTAAAAGAAAAGTAATTAGGCAACTCCTTTCGATAGGCTGCATGCCCTCGTAACTGGGCTAGAGATAAACAAAACCTTAACCCCGAAGATTGCCGAAGTTTCCCTCCCCCGAAGACCAACTTATGAAACGAAAAAGAAATGTTGTAATGAAATAATAACGAATTGAAATTATGCGTATATACTAACGCATGTCATTAACAAAATGTTTTATGTAGTATGTTGAAAAGTTAAATGTAATAACGAAAATTATATAATGAACATGGCAATTCTGAAATGTCTTTCTTCATCATTAGTGGCGTGTGTTCTGATGTTGATATTAGGGAGGGGTGAATTGTAGCCTACTTCGGGCGTCTTCGGTGAAAATAAGGTTCTCGTTGTTTAACATGGAGTTAGAATTCTTTTATCATATGCTCCCGGATAGGCTGCGTTTGTGTGTACGAGGCACAAAAATATATTAAATGTGTCCCTGACAGGTGAACTGTAATGCAATATCACCTGTACGAGCATACCACGCAACCATTGTACTGTATGTAACTATTATAGTTGTTCCTACGAGTCTTTGAACCATAACCGTATAGTTTATTTGTTGGGATTATGTTTACTGTCTAACGCATTTCCATTTGTCTCTTTCAAATTAGATTGGCATTTTATTACATACGACAGTGGGAAAGAAACAATTTTTTAATGCATGAAAATAATGTATATTATAAGTCTGCTGAATTTTTAAACTTAGTTCTAAGCGTGTGTTACTTTTGTAAAAATTTAATTCAATATAAATAAAAGTTTCCGAACAATTTATATAAGATTCTTCAGATCATTTAAACCAGGAAATAATCGCCCTAAATATTATTGTTACAAGTTTGACATTACGAGCTTAAATGTGGTCAATTATCTGAGCTCTTTGGGATAGATGTATTATAATTAGAAATTAAAGATTTGAATTAAGTTATTGATTTACTAGCTCACAAACCTTACAAAAATACACAAAATAGCAAACAAATATAACTTTCACAACACCCTTAATTATGCACACAATTACTACTGTGTCACAAACACGTTAATTAACTTTGACAATTAAAGCACAAAAATGTCTACCATCATTAATTAAATACTGCAAATTACAATGAATATTCAGTTATATATCCAATCAATAGTCTTTCAAATAGTGGCAATGTACAACTTTAACAGTCAGAAGTGGTAATGGCTGCGCAGCACACTGGGTGCACCATTGCCTTTACTGCTGAAGTATTCGGTTCGACTCCCGTCGCGCAGCTCCTTGTCCGTCGACCCATAGCACCAGTCCTCTTGTTCCGCCCAATACTGCTCCGAAGGTATGAGACTGTAGCCTCACAGTAGACTCTGACGTCACCAGTCTCTCTCCACAAGCATAACACCTTCCTCTAGCACGACCAATAGCGAACTCTCCCCTAATCTGTTGATTCGGGCCTTATATGCTTCGGCCAAACTACGGGGGTTCACCGAATTACAGGGGTCTAAAAATATACACTACATCATGCTTCGGACGTGACTTGAGCCTCATAGGCCAGCCTCGTAGGGTTAAGGATCAGTTGAAATAGGTCTCTATGACGTACTTCGTCGGGATTATCACTATGAGACAGCCCGACTTATGAATCAAAGGCTAACCGAAAAGGCGTTTCGACACAGCCTCCACCCTCAGAATCACAGCTTGCAACAATATTTTCCAAATTTCATAGAGAACGCTGCAGAATTTGTCGAGCTATTTAGTAAAAGTGCCATATTTATTAACATTTGTTGTGCTACCTCACAAAATTGTGGCGAAGAGAATGTTTCTTAAATATACTTTATATGCGCAATTATTTTTTACGTACCAAGTTGTTAAATCGGTTGAAATGATTTGGTATAGGTCGTTCAGGATAAAGTGAGCACTAAAAATTTAACCTTTGAAAAATATCACTAGCCGTTACTGCATATAATAAAACATGACACATAGTATCCTTACTGCTTGTATGGTTGGCAGCGAAGTTACGCAATATAGTTCCCTGTATTTTCCTATTTAAATTCAATAAAACTGAAACAAAATCAATCGAAATCGTTTTAATTGTATTGTATACAATAATTTGTATTTTTTTTATCAAACTGTATCGATTCATACTGACAGTACATTTTAACTTACACGCGCAAACATAAAGTGATGTGTCCAGAGGGGATAGATGTTTCCAGGCGTCAGCCGTTACACGCGGAAAGATACGAATTATCTGCAAGTAGAACTTCAGCAGGGCTTTTCTGAGTGCTCACTTTATCCCGAACCGCCTATAGCTATCATACTCCATAAAATAAAATAACTTAACTATATAGCTGCCATTTTTAAATGAACTTCCATAGCTGATTCTTAACATCTCAATTGGTTTATTTGTCAATTTGATAATATTCCATTGTTACTTACGTGCCAAATTTTATATTTCATATCTGATAATGAGTTTATTGTTATTTAATATGTAAATATATTTAATTCTACTGCTTAAATCGCTTATTAAATCTGGCAACAATTAATTCAATAGTTTTCGAGTTATGTAAGAACTTAAGTGTTTTACGAACCGTTATTTCGTAAAGATATTGCTAAAGAGGATCAGTTTGATTAAATGTAATATACATAGGCCTTATTAAAACTTTTTGAATACGAAGTTCACTCGAAATTGTTTAAAAGTCTTAGACAACTCTATAAATGAAGTTTATTTAAGTATTTATGTGGACAATATTCAGAACATTTCTCTCTTACATAAGTCATATGTGTTAAAATAGCATATTGCAGAACACTCAAATACCAAATTTGGTGGAATTCAGTTGAGAATGTTCCTATAAATGACAATAAATGTTTATTTATTCAGGCTGTGTTTTCTACCAAAATGAAGATTGGCTATATAGCAATAATATACATTACGTATATGTTTAGATCATTAGATGTAAAGCTACGCAGATAGGCTTGAGACCAAACGATTTCCGAAATATGACATAAAGTTTTTCATTAACACGGATGATGATATACAAACTAGGATTTAATGTCAACAATTAACTCGTCTGAATTTAAAGCTTTGATTTTAATATTTTCATGTATACGTTTTTTATGTAACTATTTTTAACGTGATTTAAATTCACGTTACATTATTGCCGTGATCTCTCAAAATGTCGGACCTACAGCTGTAAACTCAACGGGTACAAATATTGAATGAGAAATTGTTAAAACTATATAATTTGGTGACATTTAGTCAAATTGTCATCGAGATGTGATATAGCATAGAAAAAGATTAAATCGCTGCAGTTTTAAAATTACGTGCCTGGCGTGTAAAAATTTATAAATATTAGATAAGATTGCTAAGTACTATGCGAGTAACGAGTTTGAAGAACTTCGTATTAAGGATTCAGTTCGTTTAAGAGCTCTATACAGCAGTGGATGAACACTGTTGCAACGTGTTGGGAATAATTTTTTTTTTAATACTACTGAACTTGTGTCCGATATATTTATCTGGGAACAGAAAACACATTTTAAAACTATGCTTCATTACTTGTTTTCTAGATGTTTTTCTTTGAAACATGGTTTTGCACTGAAAAAAGAGTGTAGTTGTAGGTACCAAAATTCTGTTAAAATAGGGACAACAAAACACTTTGGTTGTCGGTACTACTCTTCACAGTTCCTTCAACAATCTGTTTTGTAGACGAAACAAAGAGCTTCGTTGCTTTTCCACACCAGATGGTAACCTCTACAAAACAGATTGTGGAAGGAACTGTCCAGAGTAGTACGAACAACCAAACTGTTTTGTTGTCCCTATTTTAACATAAGTATGGTACCTACAACTATACTCTTTTTTCAGTGTGGGGCCCTTCAAAATGTCCAAAACGGCTTTATAATACTGCTGTCACTTAAAAAATACGGGGCTGCGGCGGCCGAATCAGACCATTCGCCTCCCAACGAGGCGATCCGGGTTCGATTCCCGACGGGGTCGGTCCTCGGAATTTTGCATGTGGGAATCGCGCCGGACGATGCCGCTGGTCGACGGGTTTTCTGGGGGATCTCCCGTTTCCCTCGCCCTTTCATTCCGGCGTTGCTCCATACTCACCTCATGTCACCACTCACCAGCGCTGAAGACCTCTCTCTCTCACGTAAAAATTACCAACTGGAATCGTAAAACAAAAAATAGAGAAACGCGCGCTAGACTTTACTACTCACTTTACGTTAATAAAATAATAGGGTCGCCGCTTAAGAGTTAGTTGACCTAGCTTTTTTTTATTTTATTTTTTAACGTTTGAGGCACGGAAACGGGGAAGGTGATAAGCCGAATATAACCCGTGCGTCAAACACCACATCGCCTCTAGGAGCAGAGGACTAAACTAGCGTGCAGTGTTTACGTAGTAACTGTTTTTCAACGGGACTTAAAGAGATGGCCCTGTAATTTTACTTGTGGAAAGTTTGTGGTAAAGTCCAACGCAGATTTCTATGATTTTGTTTTACGATTACGGTTGATATTTTCTCGGCTACAGCCACGTGAAAATGTCATTTTTAGCACTTTTGAGCAGCTTGATAATCATATTTTTAATTATCGGACTGCATTTTTAAAATCATAGGGACTTAATTTGAAGTGTGTTTTCTTTTCATGGATAAACGCATTAGAAACATTTTTAATAACTATACATGAAACACGACTTTCCGTATCACGCTACAGCACGTCTCACGCGCCAGGTCAACTAACTCTTAAGGGTGTTCAAGTTCGATAAAGTCATAATTTTATATTTACATGAAATAGTGTTAGTTTTGTAGACGATACTTGTGAGTAAAGTTTCCTCGTACGAAACAATTTTATCTCCCAGTTTCCTCATAACGGCGCGTCAAAGTCAAAATTTGCGTGTTTCGCTGCCATGCAAATAGCGAAAACGAATTGATCTATTTAAATGAAATAATTCACTGTGAACTAACATCCCATGAACTCTGTAGTAAGACATTTTAAAACCCACAAATTAATATTTTGAAATTTTTAAAAATATCGTAAAAATACAGAAAAAAATTGCAAATTCAAAATTTTGTTAATATATGAAAATAGTTCATGGGATACGTTTTAAAGTTTTTATTACGTAGCCCACGGCATATTATTTCACCGTGAATTATTTCACTTACGTAGGTCAATTGGTTTTCACTATTTGCATGGCAGCAGAATATGCAAATTTTGACTTTGACACACCGTTATGAGAAAACTATGAGAGCTAAAATTATTTTGTGAGAGGAAACTGTACTCACAAGCATCGTTTATAAAACTAACACTATTTCGTGGAAATATAAAATTATGAATTTATCGCACTTGAACACCCTTAAAGTCCAATAGAAAAAAGCCAACGACTGAATCACTGCAAACCGTTTTCGCACCTCGCGCATAAAGGTGATACAGATGTTGACGTACGAGCCAGTCTAGCTTTTATCGCCTACCTGTTTCCGTACCTTAATAGCAGCATTTAGCACTTGCTGTATAGGGCTCTTAAAGAAAGAAAGAAAGTTGCATGTTGGAAGTATAGAAAGTAAAGAAAAAAGCGTTGTTTCATTGGTTTTGACAGTTCGGTGTAAGCTCGTGGTTGAATATTGTTTTCGCAAGTCATTTAGTTAAGAATTTTGTAATTAATAACGTAACGTAGGCTATTTTTTAATTTATTTAATTTTTAACACCGAATATTCTATTTAGAAAAGCTGCTGTACTAAAAAAAATAAAGTTTGATTACATAACCTGTTGCACTCTCAGTTCAAGAAACAACGAGTCTTCACTTGCCTGTGGTCGTGCGTTACATGAACTTTTTTTTCGATACGATGTTTTATGCAAACATAACGACCTCTGGTCGCCATGGTGAGCGGATTTGTTTTCATTGTAACTCTTGAGGTAGGCCGCCATCCAGGTCGAAGAAGTTCAATATAGAATATCAATATCTCCTCGGTTACAAAACTTCGATTACTCGAAAGTTGTCAACACTGAACTTTGATCTAAGCGTGAAGTCAAGAGCAGTTGATAATGAAAGTATACGCTTTGTTAGTGTCGAATACAAATAAAAAATGAGGAAGAAAATGTCAGAAGTAAGAAAAGCACTGCCACCCTTACTTTTTTACACGTCATTCGCTCGTACACATTACTTAGTTGGTGACTAATTTTGAGTTCAGCGAAATACAAAATGCTGTAATATTTTTATTCTACATCATGAGTAATACAAACCAAACTAAAAGGCCGTATACTTTTAGTTACCCCTGCAAGAAACGTTGGTTGTACAGCTATTTCTTTAACGCTTTGCCAAAATACCACCGTTTGTTTTTCGTACAATTTTCTGCAAAATATTATTAAACCTCATTTATGACGTATCCCCGTTTTTTTTATAAATGTGCTCGCAAAAATTTTTTGTCCAAAAGTAACAGTTCAGTGTAAGCATAGGGCCTATGTGAAAATATGAAAAGTATTTCCGGAAAGTTAATTTAAACGAAACGTCAGCTAAATCGCTTTTCTCTAATAGAACACCTGATATGCAATGTCACCGGGACCGCGGTGGCCGAGAAGGTCAGGCCACTTGGCTCAGTGGTTAGCGCTCCTGGCTGCTGAGGCAAGCGTCCCGGGTTCGATTCCCGGCCGGGGAGGTGACATTTACAGTCACTTCCTCGGGTTCAGGACTGGGTGTTTGTGTTCGTCTTGTCGGTGTGCCAGAAGACAACTTACAATTACAACGACAACTACACAAAAAAAAGTTACTGGGGAATTGCATGAAATAACAAACTTAAAGAGGGGGAATGTTTGGTGCAGTGGCGAGGCGTTAGCCTTGCCATTGTACCAAACATTAAAAAAAAGGGGGGGGGGGGTTGACATTTCGCCTCCCACCAAGGCGATACGGGTTCGATTCCCGGCGGGGTCGGTTCCCCGGATTTCACCAGCGCTAAAGACCTCGATGTTAAGCGCTGACCAAATCCTCTCACACCATTTTTTCTAATTTGAATTAGTCTTTGTGTATTGGATAGTTATAGGCTATATATAGTTGAGACATTTGATGCAACTAAGCCAATTTGATAGAAAATATTAAACGTTTTCATGTTAAAGATTTTAAGACTTTTATGGGCTGGCTGATGTTTCACTGTCCTATTAATATTACCTAAATGTTATCCATATGAGAAAATACAGCTATGGTGAAGTGATATCAGTGAAGTGTAAAACTGCTTGTTAGCCTCAACTAGCCAAGGGCTTTACATGCTAGTTAATTTCGAATTTATGGTGTGTTAGTATGAAATCTTCTAGTATTATGGTGCATGTAGTAATCCTACTGATATACGTTCACAGCGTAGTCTAAGGTCTGGGATTTCTTGTTAACTGCACGTCAGTAAAAAGTAACACAAGAGAGAATCACAACAGTTGTTTGTAAGTATAAAGAATTAGTTTTGTGGCAGTCATACTGTTTTTATTTTTAATTTGAAAGTAAGTTTTTGCAAAATTACACTGGAAGAAAAGTTTTGTAGGAAGTATTCCCTGCAAAATAATTTTGTAGCAATCACAAAATAATTTTTTTATGACCACAATCTTTCAGTGGTGTCAACAAAATGTTTCTGTGGTGGCAACAAGAAAAATTTTGCATAGTAAATACCCATAAAATACTTTGTTGCTGCCACAAAATTTTTTTCCCGCGTATTTTACTACGTTTCATTGTCACTAACAATGCTTTAAATTACTTAATTAATTTATCAGTAACTTAGAATATTTGCCTGCATGTTACATACAACCGTTTGGGTATTCAATTTGCTTTGAAATTGCTCCAAATGTGCCGTAATATTATTACCTGCTAGGTGTCAATGTGCGCTGACTTCACAAGTTCCAAATGTAATGAAATGACGTTACGGCGTTCAATAACCACTTTAAGTAATATAAACGCAAAAAAAAAAACTAAAAAAGAGTAAAATGAAATTAAATAAATTTATGCCCGTATGATTACTAACGACTTGGAAATTTTATGGGTTATTTTGAGAAGCTAGACTTTAAACTTCCCCATACGTGAGTTATTTTCGCTATTAGTCTCTATAGGGTGGAAAGTAAATCGTATAAAAGCTCGCGGGTAATGTAGCCAGACCTAAATCAAGACTAATGAGTATAGGAATCACGCCTCTATATTGTCAATAGTATAGGCATAATACCATCGTGAAAGTTGTGTTAATGAACATGTTAAGTGACGATAATTCAACAACCACTACAAATGAAACGCTACCCTTCGAATTCGATTCGGACGCATGACGACACGTATGCGATGGAAACATGGGGTTGCCTCTGTTATTATGAATGTGTTTCTGTACACGTACGTCTGTAGCAGCCTATCCTAGTGAATAAAGAACTGGAATAACATAAGGAACAAAAAAGTTGCACTTACCCGAACACGCTCAGACAAACCGTTTCTGAGATACAGGCACTCAAAACTCAGAGCATTGGGGTAATGCCGACAGGTAGGCAACCTTTGTAGCACGTACATGAAGACATGCTTCCGAGGAACACTAGTGATGTACAATTTTATTACCGAGAGTTATGCAACACACATGACAACAAGTAAGGGGGAAGGGAGGTACATGTACGCACGGGCGCAGACAGGACGTCTTTAGCGGTACGTGTAATGCAGCAAAACAAAATAATATTTTATTGTTTAAATTTGCTGGAAACACAAGCTGCAATGTGTACATACCAGCACATAGCACGACAGTGATTACATCTTTATATTTACATTACCTATACGAAATAGTCCTTATGGCCTGCACTGCTATATATAGTTGAGACATTAGATGCAACTAAGCCAATTTGACAAAGTATGAATTATTTTCATTTTGTGTAAGTGAAAGACTAAACTTCTGATACGTAAAATTTGGAAGGAGAAACATCAAATGAAAGTAGTATTTTAAAAACTGTTTCAATTCAGTTTGAAGAGTTTTAGAAAATATTTTTCATCTTAATTCAATATATTTTCTTTAAGGAATGGTGTCTATAACCTTCTTATAGATCTACAGTTTCTTATCCAACAATCTAACCTGGAACCTTAAGGTTAGAAGTTAGTAAAATCTACCTTGCCAGTTTGCTACAACGGTAGAACAAAGTTAGGCACTTAATTTTGCATTAAAGATTGAAAAATTTACAGCAGAAATCCATCGATGATGAGACGTGTATGTATTTAGTCTGTAAAAAATAATACTAACTGCACATTTTTTATAGTTGATGCCACAAACAGATATAGTTCACCCAATGTGGCATTCTTTTGCTGAGATAACAGCTCGATCAGTAATACTTAGATCATAAAACCAAAAACATAAGTTTCTTTAAAAGCACTAGTCAAATTTGCATATTCATGATCCTTTAGGAAAGTTATCCACCAAAACACTGTCAATGTTGAAATATCCCTCCATTTACTCACAGAATATCTGCGTAGAATAGTAGCTATCTACGTATAACATCCTTTCTGCTGAGGATAACATAAACGTTACACAGAGAAGAAAGTTTGGTACAGTCAATCGGCGAAACAAGTATGAGTTTCAGCTGTCTAAAAGACAAAAATCAGACGCATAAAATATTACTTTGTTATCCTAACAAAATTCGTATTCACCCTATTGTTCAGATAACTAAATCTATCAGGCAACAAAATATTTGATCGCGAAAAGCTTGTTTGGCCGTACTAAAAGATTTATGCGGTTGACTGTACCAAACATTTTTCCCTACGTAGAAATTTGCCTGACTATAAACAAATGTCCGCAATAGATCAACTATATAAATTATTTTGACCGTACACGAACATATATGTACGTTTGGCTTTACCAAGCCTTTTCCTCAGAGTTGGTTAGACATTTTTATTTTCTCTGCGTAGCATCGTCGCTGACCTACTTGCCCACGTGGTCCTCCCCCTCCCCACATTTACCATCACCTGGAAGAGGGAGGAGGGAGAAGAAGGTAGGCGACTACAAAGACCCGCAGGTCCTAATGACTCCTGACCCACGTGGGTCTGCCGCCAGAAAAGAGTTGAGCCGCCTATGGTAAAGAGAACGAAGTGGATGGGGGGAGTTACTTCGGACGCCGTCGTAAAACTGTCCGCGTCATAGAAAAGAGGAACGAGAGAAGGGGAATGGGAGTGGAAGATTTACGGTTCCCCCTACCGGAGGAAAGAAAAGAATTTCGCAAGTCGCGGGGGTGGTGTTGTTCCTGCGGGGGACGCCGATGGACGCGTCTATGGTCAGATGTCTGGCTTCCGAAATTTGAGGATCTGCGGGTAGAAAACTACGTATGTATCAGAGTAGTTAATAAATACTCGCCGAATACGCAAATAAGCATACTAGCCTCTGCTACGTATTTGTTTAGATTTTTCGGGCAAGTCAAAACCTTTACATACTAGACTCTGGTAGCAGTATTATTTACTAGCAGGAAACATAAAAACAAAATTCTAAAAAGAATTATGAGTAGGTTAAAATGTTAAAAATATTCTACGGAATAATTAATTTCAATAAAAGCATAACGAAAACTTTCTAGTGCTGAACTGATCAAATTGAAAATAATTCTATGGTCATCTTTTTTGTGACGTTTATACTAGAAATACTTTACTATTATGTTCTGATTTTAAACCTTCACTAATAGTACTGTATGAATAAAAAAAAAAATATTGTTCGATTTAACCCAAGTAAGCACTGAACATAAAGAAATAGACATTCAAGAATTTAACACTGGAAATGAAAACATATCAGAAATTTTCGAAATTATTTTCCAAGTTCGTATTTCATGAAAGTTCAGGAATGGTCACGAATGAAATAAATATAATTTAAATGCAGCAAAAATCTGTGGTGTGTATAAATTTCCTGTGTTGGCTCATCGTACTTTCAAAACATTAAAAATATCCGTTTTCATAATGTTTAATTTTATAACATTGATGTTATACTGAAATGTCTTTACATTTAAAGTCTACGCGGAGAATCATATAACGTGTATACATGAATTAACGACGATTTTATAATCGAACATTTTTAAGAGTTCTATACAGCTGGCGTATGAACGTCGTTGCTGCGTGTTAAATGAAAGATTTTTTTTTCTAAGAAATACAACAAAACGTATGTACGATTTATTTACCTTCGAAAAGAAAACATATTTAAAACTATGCTTCCATATTTTTGTATGTTAGGTATCAACCTTAGAAACGTGATTTCAGGCAACCTCAAAATTGATTTAAAAAAACTGCTTTATCAGACAGATGTTTCGTAAAAAAAAGTACTAAACGGAATCGTAAAGCAAAAATAGAGAAGCATGCGCTGGATTTTTCTACGCACTTTTCGTACATAAAATAATAAGTTCACCGCTCAAAGTCCCGTAGGAATAAGCCAGCGACTAAAATACTGCACGCCGTTTTCGAGCTCCGCGCATAAAGGCGACACCGGTTGTTGCCGCTCGAGCTAGCCTGGACCTTATAGCCTGCCTGTTTCCGTATCTCAAACAAGGTATCTAGCACCTTATGTATAGGGTTCTTCCCGTAGACAAAACTTCACTTCCATTTTAAATGATTACAAGAAAACATGTGAAAATTTGTTAACTAATGCAGACGGGAGTTACATGACTTTTTGCTGTCAACATTGCAATCACAGATGAATAATTATGTCTACAGTTACAAAAATATTTATAAAGTTAAAGAAAGCTGAAATCAATACAACCGGCCAGAAATCAAAACTGAGTCATACTAAAAGTAAGGCCACTATGAATTCAGCAGCTATGTAACACTGAGCACTCATCAACACGTACAAAAACTAAAAACTACATTTCATTACAGTCAAAGATATTATGTTCTGTGAGTGGCGAAATGTTTAAAGTGGTTTTTAGTTTCATGATAGTTTTCGTTTTGAAAATAGTAAATATGAAATTAAAATAGCGGAAAGAAAAATTTAAGTAGTGGTCACTTTATCGTGAACAGTCCATAGCGTAATTTTGTAGGAAAATAACTCAATAACAACACACACATTAAGTATTTTATATATACTTACAAACTCACACACGTGAATGTGATATTTTTACTTGATATACTTTAGTTTGTATTTACCACAAAGAAATTTCAAAAAGGAGAATCGTTCAACTATCCTAATATAAAAAAAATAATTATAATGCCTCATTTTATGCCGGTTGCCACCTTACATACATATATATATATATATATATATATATATATATATATATATATATATATATATATATATATATATATATATATATATGCTTTATGTGCGGCGTCAATAATTTAAATTCAATCAGGAGTATAATATGTCTAAGCAGCGACCGTTGTATCCCGGAAATCTCCAATTTATGAAATTGAAACGAATTTCCGTATCAGATGATAGTAATTACCGTAGTTTATTCTGTTATAGTTACCGTTTTATAGTAATAACTAATAGTTTTGCTTGTTATTTCATACATGAATAAACCTCACCTAGTGAAGCGACACTAACATTCTGTTGCGAGCCGCGACTGTCTACCTAAGCAGTGCTTTGGTCGTTCAGGATAAAGTGAGCACTGCATTAAGTTTTCTTTCAGCTGTTTTCCAGCCATCTTTACTAATTTTAATATGAAAACTTCCATGTAACTAAAAACCAGTGTAAACGTTTCAACACACTCAAAAGTTAACATCTACCGGCCCAATAAAACATATTTATAATTAACTACAAGTTCTGCTGAGTGCACAGTTTATAGTGAGCAATCTATAAGAAGATACAGTTGCGCCCGAGCTAAGAGACCTCCGTGTTCTGTGTACGACACGTGTTATCTTTTGTGGCGCCGCGATAATCGGAGAGCTGTATAAGCTGATATAGTAGCGATAAGAGTGCATTGTACTGCTCTGGTTACTGTTTTGCGACGCGCGGCAGCTGCCACCTGCATATCTATCTCGGATAACAGCAGTTATCACGGTCTAGAGTATTCCTGTGTGTACTGTATCCTGCAGGATGGTGCTTGACCCAGATACGACCTCCTTCTAGAAGCTTTGAGATAAAGACTTGCCGAGAGAATCCGAGACTTTAGAGTAAGGGTATAAAAGAGAGCAGCGGCAGATACAAAGAGAGTTTTTGGCCGCGTGTGTGGTGTGAGTTGAAGTGATAGTGACGAGTGGCGAGAAGTATTGGGTTGTGAGAAGTGTTCGAGGGCGTCCGGCGAGGTTGATTGCGGAAAGTAGCGTGACGAAGGAGCTTCTGGGCTACACGAGGTTCATCGGTGCTCGCGCTAGGACAGTGGGTCCACCATTTGTAAATTGTGAGAGAGACATGTCAGGAACAGAGGACTTGTGTATAAGACTGTGATTACATTATCTACATTTTATAACATTTATGTAAACAGTAATTATTTTTGTTGTTTGATATTTTATTTAACAATAATAAATCATTAGTGACATATTGATATTATTTTGGTGTAGATATTCGTAAATAAATTAAGTCAGCTTTATTCATTTTCTATTGTTTTATCAAAGACCTCTATCCCTAATATACCTAGCCCCAAATTGTAACAATATTTTAGTTTCGACAGTAACTTTGCTAGTTTCAAGAAACAAGTGTAGAGGTATATTAATTCAATGAGTCTGCAAATATATTATTTCATATCAGTGGCAGTTACGGTTTCATATAAAAACCTGTACTGTTGTAGGACAATCTAGAAAATAATATATTATTGACCTTTATAAGCAATAATCAAATTTAAAGCAGTTTAAAGAATATTTATTTCAAAACAGTTGTCAAGACTATTTGGAAATTACATAGCTCATGCGCCTTTTTTTTGTAGTATAAAATAAACTTTTATAACAGTTCATATTAACATGGAATTTCAGTTTAAAAAGACAAATTCATTATAAAAATACGAAATTGTATGTAGTATACTAAAGTATATTACATTTTACTGCTTATTTTCACTTTTACGTGTGGAGTAAAATAAACTTTCATATATATACGTAAAGGTGTTGTGTTGACTCTACTGGAAGTGACGTACTAAAAAACTTACGTTTAACAACCATTTAGTATAGAATTCAGATGTGAAATTTATTAATAATTTTAACCAAAATGAACCT
>PNEQ01009609.1:0-10035 GCA_003012365.1 Medauroidea extradentata
ACATTAGCTGGTCTTATACCACACTAGCTGATCTTACACCACACTAGCTGGTCTGACACCACACTAGCTGATCTTACACCACACTAGCTGGTTTTACATCACACTCGCTGGTCTTACTTTACACTAGCTGATCTTACACCACACTAGCTGGTCTCACACCACACTAGCTGATCTTACACCACACTAGCTGGTTTTACATCACACTCGCTGATCTTACACCACAATAGCTGGTATTACACCACAATAGCTGGTCTTACACCACACTAGCTGATCTTACACCACAATAGCTGGTCTTACTCCACACTAGCTGATCTTGCACCACACTAGCTGGTTTTACATCACACTCGCTGATCTTATACCACACTAGCTGGTATTAACACCACACTAGCTGGTTTTACATCACACTCGCTGATCTTATACCACACTAGCTGCGGTCTTACACCACAATAGATGATATCACACCACACTAGCTGATCTTACACCATACTAGCTGAGCTTACACCACTCTCGCACTCTTGCCTCGCCTACCCATTCTAATTCGGCTCTTCCGCCTTAGATCTCAAAACGCATAGTCACATGAAAATAAACTGAGGTCGCGCTGCACCTAAGTAAATTCTAAAAATAATATTTTACAGAAACGACTAATGAGTAAAACGCAAGGAAAAACATAGATATTACACATTATGTGCATAACTAATTGTGGCCATTTTTTAAACCACACGGAGTAAACTCTAAATGAATCTATGAAGAGGAAGGTAATGATGATGCATATGTATGACCGCAACTGTGTCTGCAAAATACTTCCTATTCTTCGAACATTTTTGTAGGAAAGGACACGTTCAAAGGAGCATTCTTATTTAATTAAATTGACTATACGATCAATATAATCCCTTACAGCTTGAGGGCGCAGTCAAACTGAAAAGTCTTATATTTTTACTAAGACTTTCTCACTAGATTGTATAGCCGGCACACGAGGTGAGGTTAATACCCTCTTATATTTTATTGTTTTAAGAAACATGTACAAACGCTGTTAGCTGATTCTCTGAACAAAATGGAATGTTGAAGACTTTACGAAATATGCTTTACAGTAATTGGTAAATGAGGTATCTGCAAGTGGTTGGAAATGATAATAATATATTCTATATATTGTAAATGAGCAAACATGAAAATTATAATGTTTCGAAAGCCTGATCCGATACAAGAGAACAGTTATTGAGTACAATCATTCGTTAATGAACTCATTGGAACACGAGTTGCGCACCTGAGCGTTAACCGAGTGCACCATAGCAATCCTTAAATACATAACATCGCTCTCCTCAGAATGTTATGTACGGGTAGGGACCGGTAAAATTCAAATTATTATTAGGTGACTAACTAATCTTCACTGGTCAGTACATGCCACAGCAACAGCTGTGATTCCATTGCCCATGCCTACGTAAGTGATGTAATTAATGTGTGTAACCGCTTTAGAGAAGGTTGGTCATACTGTCATTAAACTTTTTATTATTATTAGGGACCCTTAACTTTCGTAAAAATAATTTTGTCCCACTTTGTTTCAGTGACTTACGTGCACACCTGCATAATCAGTGATTGGACGTCTTAGCTCCCGACGTGTCTTGGGGTTTCACTGGCAAATCACAGACTCGTGAGGTTGTAGTAACGTTATTGTGATTGGCAAAGTCAAATGAGAGACATCACTTCACAGAGACACGCTGCCAATAACCACGAAGTAGAACTGCAGATGTACGTAAGTCGCTGAAACAAAGTGGGGCAAAATTCTTGTCGCGAAAATAAGTGGTTCCTAATTATTAGTCATGCATGCGCATACTGCGCAAGCGACGACATTATCGGGTGGCGGGAGACGACGGCCTATTCTACAGTTGTTTGAAGTCTTGCCCGCTGCCAGGAAATAATACGTATTTCACATGTCCCTGTATGTAAGAAACGTGTTGTTTGCATTGACGTGTGGTTATGGTGCCTTAAAAGCAATCAAATACCTAGAGATGATGGTTTATCGCGGGAAAACTTGACTGTTTGCCGGATTTCAACGTACGTTCAGCTTATCTAAAGCTCGCTGTTTTTTTTCTGTTCGTGGAGCTGTTACCCTACTTGACTGAGCCAATAAGAATCACGTTCTTGTAATATTTTATGCCTCTTATTATAGATGGTGAAATTTCGCGAATTCAATGGCCATCATGTTAGAATCAAATATCCTATGCATACTCAAGCCCCGACCATTTGTTCACTAGCTGCTATTCAGTTGAACAGTAGACAATGAACGAATATACAGGGCTTGAGTATGCATAGGATATTTGATTCTAACATGCAGGTTATTGAATTCGCGAAATTTCACCATCTCTAGTTATAACACTGAATACAAAAATTCCAGATGGTGACTATCACTCTTAAAAACAATTAGAAACTTCACGGTTTATATAGCAACTGTCTTTAAGTTACTTGCATTATAATTTTGACGAGTAAATTATCTTATTAGTCTTAGTTACAGGTAAGATCTTTTACAACAGAATAGTGATTTTTGATTAATCATGCAAAAACTTTGATACGGGAAAAAAAAATGCACAGCGAAAAAATCAAAGGTAATTAATGGGTTTTTCTACGCAGCGGTAGGGAATTATAACATTGACAGTATTGTGTAATAAGAGACACTGGAAAATCGAGGGAAAAGTTGCTGTTTGCTAGGCTCCTACTTGCTGTTTACAACACTGAAGGTTTTGTATTTATACTGGCTATCGTCCATTTGTAGCAATGTTTCTCTCTACAACGTCGAGCGGTTAGAACTTGCGGCACAAAGTTTTTTATTAAAATGAATGAGTAATAAAGTTCTGGTGTTCGGGTTGAGAAATAAATAAGGCGGTAAGTTCTGTTTTCCCGGGTAGCACGTCGATACTGTCCTCTCCTGTCGGGCCGTTATTGTACTAGCTTTGCCGATATAACACTTAATGATTTTACGTCCAGTAATCTCAACATCGAAGATGACGTAAGCTTGGGCGCCGTCGGTTGTCTACCAAGCCTACTGCGACGTTTTTCAATACTTTTTAAATAATAACCCGTAGGCGTCCCGACCTGTCGTACTTCGCAGCTCGACGATGTCTCTTCTAAAAGGCGCCCCACGTCTGAATCGACGCCCGACGATGGCACTCCGGCCTGCCGTGCTTCGCGGCTCGTCGACGACTGTCTCTCTATTCAAAGATGTCCCGACGCCTGTCTCGACGACGTCCGGTGGCAGCACCCCTGTACGACGTCCTTCGCGGCTCAACATCTGCCCTAAAACCGTTAACGGACTCTTGCTTTGCTCCTGGTTGGCGCCAAAATCCCTGCCACTTCCTCTGCAGGCTTTGGTTCAGTTGGACCAATCAGGACCTCGAGGACAGCAACTCCTTACTACTGCCGTATTTATTGAACAATTATTTCTTCATTTCTTTCGGCTTTATACAGACAATTACGCTAAATGGTTTTCTTAATGGCTAAACTTTCTTATATCCTAATTAATTTACTATTTAACATTTTCATGTAAAGGTATACGGGCTGGTTTCCTCCCATCTCGTCCAGCATCTAGGAAGGTAACTCAAGAGTGGTTTTGGGCGGGAAGGCTCAGACGCTAGCCATGTGCACCTGCTCGTTTACACGCTGACAAAGTATATACAAATCCATGTTTTTCTATATAAAATCTGGTACATTGATAAATGCTTGATGAAAGTTGTTTCAGCGTCATCCTTACGTGACGGCAAGAAGAAAGAATGGTCGCAAGACATATTTATGGTATCATTTGACATTTATGACAATTGAGCAACAATTATGGCTATTAACCTAATTAATTGCAGTGGTGATGGTGTGGCATGCCACAAACTGCACAGCTTTAACACAGAACGTGTGTGACTTGTCCCAGAACTGTTCACACGTGTCACAGATTACTTCATCCAATAATAGTTGGATAACTATACTACAGGTTGTTGAAGACTACGTTGTCTGTTAATAATTTCGCGATTTTTCCTTTGTCTCTAAAATGCCGTTTAAGATTGCAAATATTTAGGAATATTTAATTAGTGAATGGGTAAGAGGAAGCGAACCACAATGGTTCAATGCAGGCCACGCCGCGCCGTGTCGCTACACTGCTTAATTTGCAGCTCGTGGCCACAAATCAGTTTGCACAAACGATCGGTTATTGACAACGCCACAACATTCTAGTGCAGTGGTTGTACTGGTTCTATTTGCACAGTAGGTTAGTTTCCTGTTGCATTAAACTCATCAATACAATAATGAATTCGTCTCTCACTCTATCTGATAATAGCCTCTCATATAGTTAAAACCGCAACTGTCTCACTGATTCAGAGAATGAATTAATGTGTGTGTGTGTATTGCACAGACTGTGTTTGGATCGTTGTAAACCGAGAATTAATTATCCCGAACAAGTGTACAAAGTGAATGCAGACAGATGAAATTAATGGGTTTTGTGTCTTGTAACGCTAGGCTGTACGAAGTTCCTATTTTCAAGCTGTCATTGTTTAACAGCTGATAGTGCTGTTGCTGAAAAAAATTGTGTCTGGTCCAAGCTTCATAGTATAAACACTGGCCGTACAATTAATCAGAAATGTATTACTTGCTCGCAATATTCGAGTACGTGGATGTGTCAACAGTGTCAGGAATATTTTTTTGTTGTTACAATTTTAAGATTTCCGTGGCATCTTCAGATAAGATGTCCGATTAATAATTTTTCTAATGGCTTCCTTGTCGTTTTAAATTTTAAATTAGATATTTACTGACAAGTTCTGTGTATGTCGCTATGTCGTTCCTTCTCACACACGCGCTGGCCGTGGCTTATTTTCACTGGATGTATTTTTTTGCCAGCAGATGTTCTGTGGCGACGTGCGTCTACAACAACGTATGGTCAGAACAGTGTACTTACATTGGTTGGGAAAGTAATTGAATCAGATGAGGACATAGTAACTTAGGGTACAGTTTGTTGTAAGATAATAACGCTAAATTTGCCGGTCTTTGATAACAACTAAGGACCTCTATTATTAGTGAACAGATTTTAGCACGAGTTTGTTTTAGTGCCTTATGTGCACGTCTGCAATTCTGTTTCATGGTCAGTAATAGACTGTATTTATCTGTGATGTGTATTAATGTTTTATTGCAAATCACAAACGTTTGTAGTAAACTTAGTCAAGTGAAATGAGAAATGTCTTTCAGCAAAGACACGCTGACAAGTGCCAATGGCAGTGAAGATAAACTGCAGAGTTGCGCGTAGCATCGGAACAAGTGAGTGGAGAAATTTTTTCGCGGAAGTCAAAAGTTCCTAGTTATAATCCAAATTATTACTCGAATCGGTTGGGATTACATCAGCAATAAAAATAAATTAAAACTAATGCTCAGAGTGTACCAAACGTAATTTTATACCGTACGATCACATAAATTTAATCAGACACAGTGTCCACTTCAAAAACCACGCGCAGACAATGACTTCGCCGTCTCTTAGTGTACTTTTGAGCCGAGTAGGGCAACTTCGTACCGTCAGCCTAGTTTGATTTAAAATTAAGGATAAATGGTTTCATGAATACTCCTGCATAAGAAAAGAATGCACTTCTTAGTTATGAATATTGCGTAGTAATTGAAGGCTACCTAGCCACTGTATTATAAAAAAATATCAGGTACAATGTTACCCCAAAATGATTAAAAGTTACTCCAAATAACCTTACCTAGTAAGCTTGCACCTACAACATCGTCCGAGATTTCTCTTCTATACATCTGTGTGTTCTGTTGTCCGGTGTTAATTAACTAGAGTCCAGAAAAAATCGCTGTTTCACTGACCTGTACGCTTGTCAATTTTACTACAGTAAAAATTAAAAAAAAAAAAAAAACCGTAGAAAATGATTTGCGTCATGTATCCGTATATAATTCGTAAAGAAAACAGGCTATGTTTAATAGTTTACGTAAGTTTATGACTGTGCTGTGGAATCAACTGTCAGAGCCCACTTTCTTCTTCAACTTCCGCTCAAACTAGCAGTACTGTACATATTTGGTGTGCTTACGGTGTCAGTACAGTACATGAAAAAAAATTATGAAAACAATTAAAAAATATGTGTAGTGAGTGAGTGAGAGATATTGGTCAGCGCTTAACATCGAGGTCTTTAGCGCTGGTGAAGAAGTGACATGAGGTGAGTATGGAGCAGCGCCGGAATGAAAGGGCGGGGGAAACGGGAGATCTACGAGAAAACCCGCCGACCAGCGGCATCGTCCGGCACGATTCCCACATGCGAAAATCCGGGGACCTACCCCGCTGAGAATCGAACCCGGATCGCCTTGGTGGGAGACGAATGGTCTGATCACTCGGCCACCGCGGCCCCAAAAATATGTGTAGTTTACATTTTACGTTCGGAAAAATTATGCAAATTTTTTTGACATTTTTTAAACAGTACCTTACTTTTTAGTCGTACCTTACTTCAGCAACGAAAAATTATACGTGGTTATAACCCCAACAATATGAAACAAAATTTTATAATATTTTTGTAGTAACTGATGTGTTGTGGTGATGTCTTTTGAAATGCATAATTTTTTGACTGTGTACATGCTTTTTCCTTTTGAAATTCAGGGGATTATTTTCTTATATTCGTAAAACGTTACCGAACAGTTGGCATGAATCTTGCGGCAGTAGTTCAGGTCCTCTGTGGCTTTTGATGGTTTCACAAGGTGGTCTTGAACTTTTGATCGGTACTGTATATTTCCTAATCAACTGGACAGTAAAACGTGAAGTACAACAACTTGAAGTAGGAATAAAATACCTTACTGCAGCTCCAGAAGCCTGTGACTATTCACGCTGTGAAATCCGTCAAAGCATCAAGAGCCGATCTAGGAAAACAGAATAGGAACATCTAAAAACATAGCAGTCTTCCATTATGCATAAAGTTTTATTCAACAATTGGCTTGCCTTATAAAAAATCACGGCCTACAAATTTTCTCCAAACCTACCAACAAGATAAAAGGAACCCTGGGATCGGCAAACGATCCAAAACCAATAAAAAAAGGCAAGAATGTATGTAATTCCTTGTTATTGTGGAAATTATACATTGGTAAAAAAGACAGGGAAATTATCATTTGCAAATAATAACACATTAGAACTTATAAGTATGAAAAACCTGCGGTCAGTAATAGCATAACACTTAAAGGAGACCAAACACACCATCAAATTCGACGAGTTTTCCACAAAAGCGAACATTCATAACAACCAGTTTAGAGCCGTGAGAGAGACAATAGATATAATGAAAACATATCAACACGGACGATGGCTACCGACTAAATAAAATATGAGCACACTTCTTCGTGGGTGGTTCTAAATCTAACAATCAGGCGGCAATCACAACAGGCTCGAGAGAAATTACCAGCCACCTCAACAAACCAAGAGCTAGTAAGCTTGTGATTGGCCGAATAACTCAGCCTATTAGAAAGCAGCCACCCAGAGACTCGCCAGCATTGGCTAACCACTACAGCCAATGAGGAGCAAACAACATGTGATTGACCGTCGAGCCCAGCCAACCAAGAAACAGTCACCCAGAGACCAAGGTAAAATAAAGGGTCTGTAACCTCTAGACAAGAAAATAGTGATGCAACTGATTCCAAAAACTAAGAACATGCAGAAAACAGCCTCGATAACCTGCGTTCTAAATACACAGTTTAACAATTGCCACAGAAAAAATAATTTGAAATTTATTTCGTGTACCTTAAAAGAGTAGAGTTCTATAGTACGGCCGTTCTATAGGACAGGACTTGGCTCCTCCCTGTAAGATCTGCCAATGGCAAGCCACTTCCCGCTGAGAAGGGAAGCTATAGGTAGATGAGGTCGAGGCGAGTGTGAAGCCGTCCTGTCAAATATTGGACACGACAGGCGGCGTTGCCGCAACTAAAAGTAGTTCAACAAAGCGTAATACAAATGAATAAGTTATTATGAAAAGGGCATGAGTCACAAAATTGACGAAATGCTGTTAGTATCACCACCATATTATTTAGCTCTACATTTACATTCTGGGTGAAAAAAGCATAAGTCACATTACTGTGTATGAGAGGAACAATGCCTGTATAAGCACAGTGGTTATGAAATCGTTGCTAGAGGTACGTCAATTTTGCGAATTCATCTGGAAGTATAGCCTAGATTTCTCAGTCCTGTACACACACTGGACACAGTCGATTATTCATTGGCTTACAACCTTACAAGCGAGTAGCACGCGATAGCTAGGGCCCGGTAGTTTTCGCGAAAAGATTTTTGCCCCACTTTGTTTCAGTGCCTTACGTGTACACCTGCAGCTCAACTTCATGGCTATTGGCAGAGTGTTTTTGTGCAGAGTCGTTATTCATTTGACTGTGCCAATCAGTACACGGACAACTGACACATATCACGTCTGTGATTTGCGGGTTTAACCTCCAGACGCTGGGTGTTACGGCAAATCACTGACCACAAAGCAGAGATGCAGGTGCCCACGTAAGTCACTGAAACAAAGTGCTGCAAAACTCTTTTCACAAAAACTACAGGGCTCTAGCGATAGCTCTAGGAATTATTTCCTTATTTGCTACTGGCTTGCGGTAATCAAATGCGTTTCGTGACAGCCGCCAGCTAATCACACACGTGATTATGAAGTACATATTTTTGGCGTTCAACCTGACCTGGAATGTATTTGCGAAATTGTCGTACCTCTAATCATTGCATATCATCTCTCTCTCTCTCTCTCTCTCTCTCTCTCTCTCTCTACCTGTCTCCCCAGACACGACACTGCACGGAATGTTACTGCCGTATGTGGCAACGCCGCAATTACCTACCGTCCCGGCTGGTATTCATTACGTTGGCTAATTTTTTCAAGACAGTAAATGCAATGGTTTAGGCTCATTATGTAACTATCGCAATTTTTGTTAGTTAGTTGAAACGGTATAATTTTTCGTCTTCAACAAATTAACTACCACGGCAAAAACTATTTTAAGCAAAACTGCCAAACCTATTTGTGATGTCTTCTCTCGTATAAGTTTTAATAAATTACAATCGAAAAATCAGTAGAAACAGAAACACGATTACGACATGTCGGGATGCAGTACGTATGTGAGCAGGTGTTGAAGAAAAGACCGGAGTGAGAAGACGTACAGAGAAGTGTGGGCTGGTGTTGGGCGAGCGACGCACGGCCGCCGGGACGCGGTGACACGGGGCGGTCAAGGTCGAGCTGAGCGGGACGCGTCACTGGTGACAGTGACGTGTGAGCGTCGCCAGCAGCAACAGCGAGTACACTCGAGTGGCGGCCGTCATTAGCACCCCACTCCCCTCTACTCTCAAGGTCGCTCTATGTGTCCCCCACACACACGAGTATAGGCTGTTGACTATAAACGGAGCACTTAGCAGATCTTGTAATTAGTTAAAAATATGTTTTATCGGACCAATAGATGTTAACTTTTGAGTGTGTTGAAACAGTTACATGTAACTTTTCATATTAAAAATAGTAAAGATGACTGCAAAACAGCTGAAAGAAAACTTTATGTAGTGCTCATTTTATTGTGAACCGCCTATACCCATCACTAACCCTACAATAGCTGGCCCTAAGTCCTGAAGTCACTAGCCTTGAACGACATGAACTACTAACTACGGACTACTGGTGAATTTAGGCCTACTGACATTAATGTTGGTGACTTTAAGGTTATTTACGTTAGGGCTAAATACTTAAAATGTTTTTAACTTCAGAGCTAATGACTTTAGAACCTCTGAATTTAGAGTGTTTGACTTTAGAACTATTGACTATAGGTGTGAGCTTATGGTTAGTGACTTTAGAATCTCTGAATTTAGAGTGTTTGACTTTACAACTATTGACTATAGGTGTGAGCTTATGGTTACTGACTTGAGAACATCTGAATTTAGAGTGTTTGACTTTAGAACTATTGACTATAGGTGTGAGCTTATGGTTACTGACTTTAGAACCTCTGAATTTAGAGTGTTTGACTTTACAACTATTGACTATAGGTGTGAGCTTATGGTTACTGACTTTAGAA
>PNEQ01009609.1:10135-25370 GCA_003012365.1 Medauroidea extradentata
AACTATTGACTATAGGTGTGAGCTTATGGTTACTGACTTTAGAACATCTGAATTTAGAGTGTTTGACTTTAGAACTATTGACTATAGGTGTGAGCTTATGGTTACTGACTTTAGAACCTCTGAATTTAGAGTGTTTGACTTTAGAACTATTGACTATAGGTGTGAGCTTATGGTTACTGACTTTAGAACATCTGAATTTAGAGTGTTTGACTTTAGAACTATTGACTATAGGTGTGAGCTTATGGTTACTGACTTTGGAACATCTGAATTTAGAGTGTTTGACTTTAGAACTATTGACTATAGGTGTGAGCTTATGGTTACTGACTTTAGAACCTCTGAATTTAGAGTGTTTGACTTTAGAACTATTGACTATAGGTGTGAGCTTATGGTTACTGACTTTAGAACCTCTGAATTTAGAGTGTTTGACTTTAGAACTATTGACTATAGGTGTGAGCTTATGGTTACTGACTTTAAAGAGTTAGTGACTTTAGGGCTACTTATTTTAGGGCTAGTGACGTTTTGGTTTTAGCTAGTTTTTGTGGCAACCAAATTTTAATGCTAGTTACGTTAGGGCAAATTACTCTAGGACTATTGCAACATGCTTCCAACCCACCACAGCAGGCTAGGCTGTTGACGGGAAAGTCCGTACTTCTGAAAACTGTCTACTGAAGTTTGAAGCCATGGAGTTCAAATAAGAAACTAATGTTACAATTAGTTTTTATTCCATTGAATACTTTAAAAAAATAATTATTCCAATCAAGCTAAGAGACACGTAGTAACACGTCCGACTGATTCGTGAAGGCCCGGGTAACATTCCCGGCTCCGGCCATCCTGATTTCGGTTTTACATGCTTTTAAAAATTTATCTAAGTGACTGTTGGGATTTTTCATTAACATAGCCCATGACCAATTCTTCTACGAGTTCCTGTCCTTGTGTTGTAAGGTTGTGTGTAACCGCCTTTACCGCAGTGAGCTCTCTGACATGACTTAATACCCGAATAAAATAATTATTTTAAATAAATGTGTTCTACACATTGAATCCCTGGAATAATACTGACATATGAGAAACTTTCCTATTTTTTCTAGTACTATACAACTTAATTAAAAAGTGTGTGCCTGTTTCAATAAAAGTGTTACTTATGCATATTTCGAATGCACAGCTAAACATTTTTGCTTCCGTATTCCTTTCTCTTCTGTGCCCGGAGCGAGACCCGGTAAGTAAGGTGCCGCCTACATCTCAAGTATAGCCAATCGTATACAAGGTTCGTAACAGAATCTCGTACGGACAATAACCGACAGAAAACGCTTACATAAAATACATTACCAACCCGTTTCGATTCTGCATTGCTAGTTATTCTGTGACCTCACCTGGACTTACGAGGAAGTGGTGGCCCATAGTTATCAGTAGAAAGTGTCGTCATTTGGATACCACACACCGGTTGTCGTTTTATTCTGGGATGTAAAATACTTGTGTAGGTACTCGTTTCTTAATTAAGTTGTAAGTCGGGCAGCTGATTCTTGCCTTCAAGCTGTCACATTCATCTTTCTACTTCAAGAATTTATATTAATTTCTCGATTCAACCTACTGATTCGTAGAACGTAATCAGTAGAGATGATGGTATATCGCGAAAATGTGTTGTGCCAACATACTCTTGAAAACGCTGTAGTTTATTGCAATATTTATGATTGGGTGATATACGTCTGGCACAACGTAGCTGTTCTCCAGAAAATGTGTTGTACCAACATACCCTTGAAAACGCTGTAGTTTATTGCAAAATATATGATTGGGTGATATACGTCTGGCACAACGTAGCTGTTCTCCAGACCAATAACAGGCATCAAATATTACATTAGCGAGATTCTTATTGGCTCAGTCAAATATAACAACAGCTCTATGTACAAGCGAAAACCAGTAATATTCTGATAAGCTGAACGTGTGTTGAAACCCAGCAAACAGTCAATTTTTCCCGCGATAAACCGTCATCTCTAACCATAATCTCTAGTAATCGGTTTAAGGAATCGTTGCCGATCTTGAACCTGGCCACTACTCGATGGTGTGTGATATGTGATACTCTATACTCTGAGATACTTAAATGAAACCAACGACCTTGAGAAATTTGAAAACGACCCAACACAAAATATGTGCAGAGGTGAGGGTTAACTATGGTGATTTATCGCGGTGAAAATTGACTGTTTGCTAGACTTCAATACGTATTAATTTTCGACGCTTCTCTTTCCTTGCTCCTTTGACTGGGCCAATAGTAATTCTAGTAAGATTCCACTGAACGTCTGTGATTTGTCTGTCGTTCAGTTATACAAGCTGCAGAACGTTGGCAGAAAATATTCTTGCGATTTTTCTCCATATCTATTGAATGACGGTTAGAGACACTGGAAATTCGCGAAAATATTTAGCATTGTCTCCAATAAACTATAGTATATTAACCGTGAAACGTGTGACCAGATTTTTGGCGAATCACACACGCTGTGTGTCCAAGCTGTGCAGTTCTAACTGGGCTACGTTGTAGAGAGAAACAATGCTTCAAATAAACAATAGCAAGAGACATGCAAAATTCGCGTTGTTTTTTTACTGCTGACTAGATTCCAAGTGACTATAGGCTCGTTTGACGTCTCCCGCTGTCTGATATTGTCGTGACTTGCCGCGGAGACTGCTTACACGGTAGAGAGGCCAATCTCGGTAAAGACGCAACACGCGTAAATGACAACACATAAAAGTTCGTGGCCAATTTAATCGCAGATTATGCTATGTTATGTATAAGAGAGTGAAGTTTAGACTGCTACCAAATGATAACGCGAATTTTGCATGTCTCTAACAATAGCCAATATAGATACGAAACATTCAGTGTTATATACAGCAAGTTGGAACCTAGCAAATAGTCAACTATTCCCGCGATTTTCCGGTGTCTCTAATGAGGGTATATCGAAAAAAAAATTTTCGTGCCAACATATCCTTCTTAGACACCAGGTATTGCTATTGCCTCAGTCAAATAGGGTAACATCTCCACTTGAGGGAAAGCCAGTAATCTTCTGATAAACTGAACCTACGTTGAAACCCAGCAAACAGTCAAGTTTTCCCGTCATAAATCGTCATATCTGAATAAACATAACCTGAGTTGAGATAAAAGGATTGATCTCCAAGTTGATCAAGTTGAAAACTGCTATCGTGGCACAGTTTGTGAGAGTAGTCATTGTTATACTGCACAAGGATGGACAAATAACTGCCGAACATAATTAATGTAAATGTATTAGCGGTACTGCCACGTCTCAAGCCACTTGTTAAGAACGTTGTAAACCATGCCCTCTTAACAACTTCGAGAATCTTCAGGAGCTTTTTGAGTTATATGCGAAGGAAGCTCTGAAAGTCTGCAAGAAGAAAACAAGAAAACCTACAAGCAATAGAAAAGGCGGCATTCTGTCAGGATACTTCAAGTAGACGAGTTCCGCGATGATGAGATACGACTTTCTGGACGAGACATTTTCAAAGATGTATACACATTCATCCCCAACGACGACAAGCTGAACGTAGAAATGATAGAACAATGTCTACAACCATGAATGTTTCTCAGACAGATTGGCTGCAATAACAAAAATGTAAACGTTTGTACGTGCAGAACTCGAAGACGAGGGGAAAATACTTCTCACACTTTTGAAGTAAGACTTACAACCGTTGATTACTGACGAGCTTCTCCACTTATAGGAAACCCATCTTCTAGCCAAAGAGGTGTAGAAGGTAATACACTACAATATGGCTAAAAGAATTACCAGTAACGCTCCATCTGAGAGTGTATATCATTGTAAGAATGTACGCTTACTCAAACATTACAAATGTATCAGCCGGGAAGTTATTTTATCTGGGTTTGGAAAGGTAAGTCAATTTTTCACATCAACTTCACAGGAAAACAAAACTAAATATTTATATGGTATTTATTTGCATTGAAACAGAGGTGATTACAACTGTGAATTCCAACTACGCCTTTGAAGCTATTTCTTGGTACTAAACACGAATAAAGATATTTTAGAACTTTAGAAAACTATACACTGATAACTAAGGTTTATATTGGAAGTATTCTTGATGTTTTTCTAATTTATTTTAATCCGTTTCACTGTTTTATAGTGTTAAAATCGTGTGAAATTTTATATATTTTTTAGACATTTCAAGAATGAACTATATTTCTGTGTGTCTCAATTTGAACATACCCTTAAATTTTCATAGTTATATTGTATAATAAAACAAAACATACTAGAGCACTCGCCCTTCACCAAGGTGATTCGGGTTCGATCCCCGGCGGGATCAGTCACGGAAATTTTGCATGTGGCAATCGTGTCGAGCGATGTCGGGTTTTCTCGGGGTTCTCCCGTTTCCTCCGCCACTTCATTCCATCGCTGCTCCATAGCCATATCATGTCACCCCTCACCAGCGTTAAATACCTACGTGTTAAGTGGGGCTTTGCTTTAGTTTGCATGAAAATTTAACGTTTAGTTACGTTTTTAGTGTGTTAACTTCGTACACGTCGTTTATAGGCCCTTGTAACCAGGGTTGGCTCGATTGGACCCAATCCGGTTGTCCCCAGTGGGATTTTCCGGAAAATACCCAACTCGAAAAAAAAAAACACTAAAAAAATCAATTTAATTCACTTCTATAACATGCGTAGTACTATATTTTTAGTAGGCCTTGTGCAAAAGTACAAAAAGATAAATGGAGGTAGTAAGTAGTCTTCATGTATGTTTTATAACTAAAGAAACATTTTATTTACACAAGAAGTAGAGCAATACAGCTTTAATACAATTTAAACCCTCAGTCTTTTATTACTCTACACATGATTGCATACAAGCAAGAGTACCAAACACAGTTATTTACAATTTATCACAATCATTTTTCTTGAGATACTTGAACACTTTCACTAGTTCCCGAGCCCTTTCAACTCCCAATTTGTTCCAGAGTTTGGACTAAATGTGACCAAAACTTGAAAAAAAAAAAAAAAAAAAAAAAAAAAAAAAAAAAAAAAAAAAAAAAAAAAAAAAAAAAAAAAAAAAAAAAAAAAAAAAAAAAAAAAAAAAAAAAAAAAAAAAAAAAAAAAAAAAAAAATTCAACTGAAGCTGAACTTGGAGGGCAAGTTAGTAACTGAGCAAATAACAAGCAGAAACCCTCTGGAAGGTTTGCTTTCTTGGCTGTCCTTGTATCCATCAGTTTTCACTACTTGGATGGCAGCTTCTCGTAAAGTTGAACCACTGAAAGTTCAAACAAAGATGGTGGGAACACGCCTGAGTCCTTAATTTTGAACGCCATGAAACCCAAAATATTCTGGTTTGTGAGTCATCATCCAGGTCTCAGCCATTTCCTCTTACTGTTCTGTTAGGCAAGCACCTAGTGTAAACAATGAAATAATAGAAAGTAAGCGTAGCACACTGCACACTTCTTCATTTGTTTAACACAAAATGACTGATAACGGTTTTAATAATTGATAGGTAAATATTCTGTACCTATCGCAGTCGGGTCCATCAAATTTGCCACATAGAAGAAAGGTGATAGTGCTTCTTCATTCGCCCCTTTATTGATTTCTTTGTACGGCTTTAATTCATCACTTTGCAGTAGATCTGCCCATGCTTCAACAGCTAGAGAGAGAGAGTGACTGAATCACTTTGTGCCTGCAATTTATAAGTGCAGAATGTTATTATTGTAAAACTTGTAAGTTGAGATTGACTATGTTTTTTATCAATTTGTTTTTACTACAGGCACTTGAAGTAGAGGGTACATAATTTTCTGCATTATGTTCTTTAAAAGTTTCTGTGCTACTTTCATTCAAAATTCTATATGACCGCGCAGTACAGTTTTTCAGGTGAAGTCTAATTCATTCAATTCAGAAGCTTAACATTGCATCACAATAGTTACATTTCACTTTGTTCTAGTCTTCGACCCTTGTAACATCTGATCATTCTGCCGAGTTCTTTCTACCACTTACAGGAATATAAGGCATATTTTGTCTTACTTTCGGCCTTATAATGTTTCTAATGAATATTAACCACAGTAGTGTGGTTTTGTTTTTGCCATTACATTTCATTTTGTTTCAGTTTCTTAAATATTTTTTGTATGTTTGAATTGAATTTTTGTGACAATAGATTCTTTTGTATGTACACAATTGCATAAACAAATTTTTTTTGTAAGCGTAACCTACATAAATTGTTTTGCAAACATATCCTTCAAATTTGTTTTGGTTATTAATTTTTTTCTAAGTTTTAATGTTTGAAACATTTCTTAACAATCACTTTGTTTTACTCTAGTTCTTAACATTTTTTGGGGGATAACTAACACAGACAGAGGTTTTCTATTAATTTGAACAACGGTAATTAAAAAATATATACAGATAGTAGATCCACATAAAATATTAAACATTTAAAATTGTTTATTAAATTGTAAGAATTGAGCCCATTGGATCAATATTGCACGTATTATAACTACACAATCAAATAATTCTAATTTTCATCAGAAAAAATAAAATTAAAAAAAAAAACACGTTTGCCTTTTTTTTTTTTTTTTTTTTTTTCGTTGAAAAACCTGAATAAATTTAAGTGGGTTGGGCTTTATAAAAAAGGTTGTAAACGTTTTAACGCTTACGACTCGTGAGAACTTCAGTTTGGCCAATTTCCTACTTAATTCAGATGACGTTAGCCCTTCGCACATAAGGGATGAGTGAGGGAAGACAATGACTTGTGTACATTATCACTCATTCACTTACACGACAAACTTAATATAAATGTGCTACAACAAATTAGTGAGAATTAAGGTCGCCTCCTAGCACGCGCTTCAATAGCGTTGCGGTGTCTTCGTAAATACAATTTCTTACGAAAACATGTGTCCATCGTGCCAATGTACTAAAATAAAACAGACTTCGCACAAGTACGGAATGTCATTGCTACGACACCATACTCTATTAAAAATACTGTTGTATAGTCCTCCAACATAGCTAATTCAAAATGTACTAACCCGGCGTATGTGGAACTTTACTACAGACTCTCCACCAATAACATTAAACGGTCACAGCATAAAGTCCCATAGTAAAAATGGACCGACTGGTGTCAACCAGTCGATGCCTGCTACAGTCTACACAGATAAATACCACGAAAGTGTGCACTTTTATAACACATCACAAGTGATATTGTTTAATCTAAATATATATTTCACAATATATTGTCCACGGCTTCGTTTGCGTGGTTTTCAATTTAATGTCTCTTTGAGCCATGCAATAGTTCAGTCAAATAACTCCAAATTATCTTAAGTAAGACCTATGCTTCTTATTTTCAATTGTGTATTAAAATTAATTAATTATGTTATTTTATTTTCATTTTCCTGCAAAAAAAAATAGAATACAATTTTTCAAATTCTTAATTGTGAAAAATTATATTAATGATCATTCGTGACCATTTTATTAAAATTTTGAAAAAGAACATGTTTTCACAAAAAATTTTTGGACACCCCATTCTGTCCCCTGCACCAATTTGCCCCTACCCAATCATGTAGAGAATTTTTTTGTCAGAAACCTTCGTGGGCGAGCATGACAACTCACCAAAGTTTCAACCGTGCGAACCGTGTAAGATGATACAGTGGCGGCACCGCGGCAGCCACCTGCACGCCTATCTCGAGTTACTTATATAGGCCTAACAGCAGATATCACGGCCTGGAGTTTTCTTGTGCGTACTTAATGTTTCCCGAAGGTGCTTTGTCCTTGATGCGACGTGTTTCTTGGAACTTCGAGACAAAGAGTTACCGAGGAAATGCTGGATTCCTGATTAAGAGTATAAAAAGGAAGCTGTTGCCAGAGACAGTTAGTTCTGACGAAAGGCATCTTGTGTGAGTTGTGGCGATAGTGACGGTTGTGAACAATACTCAAGAGTGTTCGGCGATATAGTTTGCTGCGAGGAGTAGTGTCGACGAAGGAGTTCCAGGACTTCAAGATGGCCATTGGGGTGCTCCAAGCTACGACACTGGGTCCATCATTTGTGAGTAGTCAGAGAGACATTTTATGTACAGGTAACTTGTATAGAGGACTGAGATTTTATTATTTTGATATTATAACCTATATGTATATAGTAATTATTTGTTCTGTTTGCTACCAACTTGTAACATACTGGTGACGTTTACAGACACACTTATTTAATAGTGATAAAGAATAGTGACGTTCAGAATTGTGGTGTAAATTGTTGTAATTAATTAGCTTTCTTGTATTTATATTCTTTTATTTAATTAAAGACACCTATCCCTCAGCGTACGTTGCCCAACTTGTACTTGTAACACACACACACACACACACACACTCTCTCTCTCTCTCTCTCTCTCTCTCTCTATATATATATATATATATATATATATGGGTGTGTGTTTGTTTGTATGTGTGTGTGTGTGTGACGTTGTTTCAGTAAAGTACAATTGCGAATTGTGAGTGAATGTAAAACGTCTCCACGAAATCCCAGATAATGCAGGGAACCATACCGCGGATTGTCAATTACATTACACAACAATGTCGACGTACGTAGCCTAACACAGTAGGTCTACATATTTGAAAACAATATCTGGACATTTACGAGTTTTTTTTTAAACTATAAAATATAGATCCATAAAGTGCTAAAGGAAAAAATCATGCGAATCACTGGTCGGCCATATCTGGCCTAAGTAGTCTTACTATATGTGCGTGTGTTGGTGTGTGGATCACATATACGAAAACATAAAGAAGTAGAACCAGAACAGTGAAAAAGCTAAAACATTTAAAAAATGCAAGTTTTGATTTCTTACTGGTAATCGACTCGCAAACAAAGTGTTCTTTCTGTTAAATTATATAGTTAAAAGTTTACTGTTTCACTGGAAAAGCTGAATATAGGTAGCAGTACATGTCACCTTCCCATGGCCTCAAGAGATAATAAAATATTAAGAAATACTGTCACTTCTTAAGAGGGCGTGGTACATAATTCAACACTAAAAGCAATAATCTATAACTGTAGGTTTCTTGAACCCAATTTGCGAAAATTAAACAAGAGCAATCCTAGGCAATAGTTTTAGCCAACGTTTTAAGCAAAATTGTTTCCAGTGATACGAACATCTGAAGCACAATCTCTGACGCCGGAACCTCGTGCATTTAACTGCGGCGCAAGAGATCACACGTAACGAATTAGTAATTCTGAATAAATATTGACTCATAACGTTGGCAAATTCCATTATCAAGGATTATCATTGATTATTTTATCCATATTGGCTTCGAAAAAAGCGTAGAAATCAATAAATGATTTCAGCATTAATTTTTCTACTATGCACAATTTATGGTTGGTGAAGGTCTTACGGTATTTTGGTAGAGACCGAGTGTGCGATGACACGCCAGATATTTTATTTTGGCGTAAATAATTGTTTTGTGAACGCGCTACCAAATTGCAATGAATCCAACATAAACCACTTTATATTTTTATTTATATTTAATTTAGTTACATCTTTAAAATAATTTTGATTCGTTTCAGCTAATTTGTATTTTGATTATGTTTTTAAAGGCTTATATTAGTTTATTATTTAAAAAATATAAATTATTTGATCCTTACATGATTATAATAAATCATATTATGTTTGGGTGGTACGTAATCATTGGAATACTTTTCATTTTCTGCTCTGTTAAACACCTTCTGCTTCCTCATTGGTCAAAGCAAGTCCAGTTGTAAATGGCGATACAATCCGATAAATATATTTCAGGTAGCTTCAACAACGCCACCAGCTACAAACACATCAACTTACAAAGAATTCAAGTGATTTCAGAATAAACCACCAACACTACCAATAACGCCCCCAATTGTCAACATGTACATTTTCCCGTCCATATTCAACTTTTGCCAACACCCACCTCTAATGGGGGATGCTGTGGGCCGTAGCTATATATTTAAAACACTGAACAAAATAATTTTGTCTTTTTAAAATGTGGCCAAAAAAGAAGCATATTGTCATTATTTTCAAGTACAAAGGAATTACGTTGTGTGTTTTTAAATCATCTAGCATATTACGCACAATATTGTTGCATGCTGTGTTTCTGAAGGCGGGCTAGATGGGGCCTGTATCGAAACACCTTGAGGACTGGCCCATGACTCAAAGCCCGAGTGTCTCATAGTAGGAATCCCGCCGAAACTACGTCATAGATACCTGTCCCAACTGCATTTTTGCCCTGCAAAGCGGCCTACGTGACTCGAATCTCGTCCGAAACATGATGAAATATCTAATTTTAGACCCCTGTAATGCGACTGTTTTGAGGAGTATAAAACCGCAGAATCGGCACATTGGGACAGAGTTCGCTATTGGTCGTGCTAGAGGAAGGTGCTATGGTTGTGGAGATAAACTGGTGAAGACATCTTAGTGACGTCAGAGTCTACTGTGAGGCGGCAGGCGGCTACCTTCGGAGCAGTGTTGGACGAACCAAGAGGAATGCTGCGGCGGGCTGACGGGCGAAGAAGGAGGTATGCGACGGAAGTCGAACCGAAGACCTTAAGAGTGAAGACAGCGGTGCACTCGGGGTGCTGCGCAGCACACGACGATTCATCACCACGGCGGACTATTAGGTTGTACACTGTCACTACTTGAAATACTGTTGATTGTATATATTACTGAATTTTATTGAGATTTGTACTGTTTAATTTTTTGATGGTAGACATTTTTTTGTGCTTTAATTGTAAAAGTTAATTAACGTGTCTGTGACACAGTGGTAATTGTGTGCATAACTAATTATGTTGTGAGAGTCATAGTTGATTACTGTTTTGTGTATTTCGTAGCTGTGTGAGCTATTAAATCCAGTACTTAATTTAACTCTTTTATTTATAATTCTAAGACCTCTATCCCAAAATAACTCATGGGAATTGCCCATATATGAAGTTTATGTCTCAAACTTGTAACACTGGTGTCAGAAGTGGGATAGAGGCATAACGTAAATTTAATAATTAAATCTGTTAATTAAATCATTGCACACAATTACTATTTAATTAATTGAGCCACTTTATATAAATTTTAAGTTTAAATTTGCAATTGTAACTGTGAATGATTACAAGAAGCATGTCAGCAGAAATAGAAGCACTAAAGGTCCTCATTGAGGGAATAAGTGGCCAAATCAATTCTGTCAGAGATAGTGTAAATGAAAATGTTGATAAGAAAATTGATAATGTCAGTAATCTTGTAGATAGTGTAAATGAAAATGTTGATAAGAAAATTCAGAATGTTAGTAATCTTGTAGACAGTGTAAGTGAAAAGGTAGACAGAGTAAACGAAGTGGTGGACAGAAAAATAGAGGCTGTATACGAGAAGGTGGACCATGTGAAAAATAGAATGCAGCAACAAATGGATGAGCTGAGGAAGGAGTGTCAAGAACTTCGTCAGCGTCAAGAAGGTAGCCATCTTGTTACCAGAGAAGACAAGGTCATTGCTGAATCAATACCTGAAGGCGGCGAAGAGAAGACCACGAAGTTTGAACCAGACTGTAGTGTGGTTCACAACCAGGCAGAAAATGGGCTGCAACATGTTTGTGTTTCTAGTGTGCCTGCATCGAACACTGGAAAGGGGATTTCTGTCAAGCTTGCTCCTTACGATGACCAGACTCCATGGCGAGAGTACCAAAACTAGTTCGAGATTGTGGCAACCATAAATGGTTGGTCTGGCCAGCAACGAGCCTACTACCTTGCAGCTGTGCTGAGGAGACCAGCCCTCAGTATACTCCAGTCGCTTCCAGAACAACAACGCCTGGAATACTCGACATTAGTTACTGCCCTGGAGCTGCGCTTCGGAGACAAGTACTTACGACATGCCCACCATGCCCAACTAAGTAGCCGCACACAGAGACCAGGGGAGCCACTGCAAGAGTTGTGGCAGGACATTATGCGACTCGCCCATTTGTCGCTCGAGGGATGTCCAGAACAGGCACGAGACATCATAGCAGTCGGTTTCTTCGTCGATGTCATTGCCGATGCAGAGGTGCGCCAAGCAGTGCATCTGGCCGCCCCTAGGACTATGCAGGATGCTCTGGCCAGAGCACTGGAGGTCGAATCTGCAAGAGGGCAATGAACAACTCGGCGTGCTGTGCGGGCAGTCGCACTGTCAGGCGACGAGAGAGACAACAGCCTAGAGAACATCCTAAAGAGAGTGGAAACCCCAATGGATGAAATTAAGAACAAATTCACTCCGATTACACCCCGCCCTCGACAACAGGGGCGACCAAGCTGTTGGGAATGAGGAGAACCCGGACACCTGAGAGCCCAGAGTCCGCGATGGTTACGGAAAAACAGAAACCAAGAGCAGGATGAGGCTGCCCGTTCCGGCCAGGCCTCGGGAAACATGTAAGCACCGGTCTTAAGGGGCGAAGGTCGGTGGCTGTGGGAGAAAAGGCCCCAGTATTTCTTCAGGTACGCACAGTGAAACAAGAGTTTGATGCAATCCTAGTAGAGGGGAGTCTGGATAATGTTTATTGCAACATGGTTGTGGACACCGGAGCAACCATTACTGTTGTCAAACCGGACATCTTGGGGCCTTCTCCCCAGCAGTCACGGGGCCATAATTACAGACAAAGCTTTCTGACGACAGTGACAGGCAAGACCACACCAGTGAAGGCGAAGAAAAAGGTACAGTTGAAGTTGGGTTACCTCTGCATTGAGCACGAAGTGTCCATAGCCAACATAGAAGATGAATGTTTATTGGGCCTGGATGTGTTGCGCAAGTTAGAGTGCTGTATAGATACTCGTTCGGAAGTACTAAGGGCCGGTAACCGAGAACTGGTAATGATGCCATGAAGCGAACTATCCTGCCAACCATCTGCCAAGTTGTCTGTTGTGAGACAACTGTTTTGCCAGCAACCAGTGAGATTATAATCCCAGCCCGGTGTCGAGGCAATTTTGTGCGGCGTGTAGCTCTGGTCGAACATATGAGAAGAGGAAGCAGCTTACCTGATGAGGTGGTGGTAGCAAGAACATTGGTTTCGCCGAGTTCTGGAAATCTACCTGTTCGAATGGTCAACTTGTCAAACAGGCCAAACCAGCTTAAGGAGGGGGCCATAATAGGTGTGTGCAAAAAAGTATCCCAAATAACTACAACCGACAAAGAAGCCATGAAGTCAGGCGACCTTAATGGGACTATGCCAGAACCACTCAAGGAACTACTGACTAGAACTGGAGAAAACCTGAACTGGAGACAAGAAAAGACTGTGGCAGAACTTCTGAAGAAAAACAAGAGAACTTTTTCATGTGGGCCACTTGACCTTGGCCGAACATCCGCTGCACAATATCACATTGATACAGGAGAAGCTAGGCCAATCAAGCAACCCCCAAGACGACTACCTCTGGCTACACAAGAGACTGTGGATGGCATCTTGAAAGAAATGTAGGACTTGGATGTGATCGAACCGTCGGTCAGCCCTTGGTCATTACCTGTTGTGTTAGTTAAGAAGAAAGATGGGTCCACAAGATTTTGCGTGGATTACCGCCAGCCAAATGATGTGACCATAAAGGACTGCTACCCCCTCCCCCGGATTGATGATACACTGTACAGCTTGACAGGGTCACAATGGTTCTCTACACTTGACATGAAGAGTGGCTACTGGCAATGTGAGGTAGCGCAAGAGGACAAGGAGAAGACAGCCTTCTCTGTGCAAGGGAAAGGAACTTGGCAGTTTAAAGTCATGCCGTTTGGGCTATGCAATGTCCCTACTACCTTCCAACGACTAATAGAAAAGATCCTTCCTCTAGATATTTGCCAAGTTTACTTAGATGATATCGTGGTCACAGGTAAAACATTTGAAGAACACCTTACCAGATTAGATTCCATGTTCCAGAAAGTGGCTGCTGCAAATCTGAAGCTGGTTCCCAAGAAGTGCCACTTGTTCCAAAAGAAAGTTAGTTTCCTAGGGCATGTGGTATCAGCTGATGGAATCCAGACGGACCCAGAAAAAAACAGGGCAGTAAAGGACTGGCCACAACCAACAGACAGGACACAGGTGAGGAGCTTTTTTGGACTCTGTGCTTATTATCGGCGATTTGTGCATGGATTTGCTAAAATTGCCAAGCCACTACATGAGCTTACTGAAGCCAAAATAAAATTCCTGTGGACGCCTGAATGTGAAGCTTTTTTCAGAAAACTAAAATAAGTTTTAATGTCCCCTCCAGTTTTGGGCTTCCCCGATAGTAAAGGCGAGTTTGTATTGGACACAGATGCGAGTGATGTAGGCTTTGGGTGCTGTGTTATCGCAGGTTCAAGATGGAGTTGAGAAGCCTCTAGAATATTTCAGCAGAAAAATGCTGCAGAAACCAGAGAGAAATTATTGTGTCACTCGCAGGGAGATATTGGCAATGGTGAAGTCCATATCACATTTCCACCACTACTTATATGGCAGACACTTTACTTTGCGAACAGATCATGCTGCTCTACGCTGGCTACTAAACTTCAAGAATCCCGAAGGACAAATAGCTCGATGGATTCAACACCTTCAAGAATACAAATTTGATATACAACACCGTGCTGGTCGCTCCCACAATAATGCAGATGCATTATCTCGCAGACCTTGTGACCCCAATTGTCGCCATTGCGAACGGCAAGAGGAGAAAAGTGGAGGAGTGCGGTATGTTAGAACAACAAGGCTTCAGGCATCAACAGCCGATAGTAAGTTCTCCTGGACTGACGACAAGATAAGAGAAGAACAACAAAGTGACCCAGACTTGTGCCCAATTCTGGATTGGAAAGAGCAGGACCACCGGCCAGAATGGCAGGAGCTATCTGAAAAGAGTGCTACAACTAAGGCATATTGGGCTCAGTGGAATTCACTTGTTCTGAAGAATGGTGTCCACTACCGGAATTGGGAGAGTGTGGATGGCAGACATGAACACCTACAGTTGGTCCTCCCAGAGAACGTGGTCCCAGAGGTACTGAAGGAGCTTCATGTTTCTGTATCAGGCGGTCATTTCTACATTAATAAGACACTAAACAAGGTTCGAGAGAGATTTTACTGGCTTCATTGCCGTGAAGATGTCTACAGATGGTGCCGAATGTGTGACGACTGTGCCGCAAAGAAAGGTCCGAGGGTCAGAGGCCGAGGTCGTCTCCAGAAGTACAATGTTGGTGCCCCATTCGAGAGAATGGCGGTTGACATCTTGGGTCCCTTGCCAATAACCGAGAGAAACAATCGGTACTTGCTGGTGGTGCAGGACTACTTCACCAAATGGCCAGAGGT